>JAADVK010000504.1:0-23298 GCA_023334975.1 Globisporangium sylvaticum | reverse complement strand
TGGGCATGCCAGAGGTCGAGACGGGCACCGCGACGGGGATGTTCTGCAGGTACTGCTGCTGGTTGTGGTGGTGGAAGCTGCTGCCGCCGCTGTTGTGGTTGTGCGCGCTGGCGTGGCCGTTGGAGCCGGCCGCAGACGACGAGGAGCCCGAGGCGTACTCGTCGCCGCTATCGCATCCGGAGCTGGACGGGAGTTTCAGCATGGCTCTCTCTCGCTTCGAATTGGAAGGAAAAGGGTGAAAGCTGCACGCACGTGGGGCTTTGCTGCGTGGGCGAGAGTGGGATCTGCGCCTGCTGTTGCCGCCGGAAGGAGCGGATGAAGGGAAGGGCAACGGCCTGCTCGCTCACTCGCTCTGTCTTCTCTCTCACTCACACGCGTTGCTCTGCGCACGAGGGGATCGAAATTGTAATGAGCGCGTTTACAAACGCAACGGTGATCTCGCTGTGAATGCGGAAAAGGGCTTTGGCGTGGCGAGAAAGAGGATGGAGGGCCTAGTTTAGTGTGGCGAAGGTAGTTAAACCAGGATTTGCGGTGGAGCTGTATTGTGGGAGGGGAGGTGGAAGACAAATCCTAGATTAGTGTGGCGAAAGAGGAGGCAAGGGAGGGACTGCAACAGAGAGAGAGTGAGAGAGAGAGCCACATGGAAAGACAGTTTGATTGTGGTGTGGTTGTCGGGTCAGCAATGGAACTTACCGAGATCATTCGATCAAATTGATGCGAACCAATGTTAAATATGCGTTTGATCGTGATCAGTTTTATACGTACACTTTAGCGAGAAAATTTAGACATCAACATCCAGAAATACAGAGACTGAATTGGTCTGAATTTTGCTTTGATGTCACTCTGGGGCCACATCCTTTGATGTCACGCCTTCATCCCGTAGAGGCTGTTCATACAGCGCGAGAGCATAGCGAGCGAGTTGTCATGATGACGACACATTTGGTTAATTACGCATCTTTCCTCTCTGGTGGCTGCGCGGACCCCCTTTTCAACTTCAAGCAGCTCGGTATTTGTCGGTGAATCAATTTGATTTTTAAATGGAAATCAGGGCTCAATATTCTGAGAGTCAATTCCGTGAATGTAGACCGCAACACCAGGTGTTGCTGCAGCATATTGCAGCATTCATTGACACAATCGGCGAGCAATGCGGAGTGCGGTCTAATCCAGTGGAACAAACTGCGAGCTGCGCTCCACTCAATAGACCTTGCGGAAATGTGAGGCCGAATTGTTTGAGAAAACCAGGAATCCCCCACAATACTTCGCTAGGTTCGCTTTTAGCCACACACGAACTTGATGCTCATTTCAAACTCCGAAAGTTTAGTGATTTCCTCGACAGCTGCAACTCATTGTAAACTTTTGGCTGACAGTCTTGAAGCGAACCAATGCAACCCCAGTCCAGTACGGTAGCCTGTTATCTTTTCGGATCTTTAGTCGGTCTGTTTTTCTGTCTTTCAGTAGTATTTGCTGGAAGGGAAGGACATGGATGGACAGCGCGCGCCTCTCGCTCGCCCCATGTCTCGGCGGACATGGGGTGGGGTGGAGGAGGCACTCAAGTCTGCGACTGTCGCACACTCTCAGCTACGGAGGTGTATGGGGAACGCACGTGAGCCAAGATGAGCTCGAAGCACAACAGCGAGTGAGTGAAGTTCGATCTGAAACCTGAAGGTTTGTGAAGGTTGTGTTTGCACAAGCAGAGCTTTTCGAAGCTACTGTGAAGCTACCTACTATGGACTACGAGCCACCGAACCATAGTTGTCTTCTCCAGCTTTCTGAGATGTGATATGGTGTCGGAATTCTGCTCCAGAGAAATGCATTGTTCTCATCACCGCCAGGTAGGACCGCTTTTGGGTTTGACACTTTGCTCCGACCCTATTAACTTTCAAAATGGCTCACAACTTCTTGCTGATTTGGAATCACAAAAACGAACTTAACATCAACGCACTTAGCTAGTCGACAATATGTACGCACACGCACTTAGTGCTTTTTAGCAATCTGATTCGAAAAAAATACATTCAGATCGAGTCAGCACGTGGTTCGTGATGTGCTGTTTACAGCTTAGTCGGATGATGGCCAGTGATTAAATCGCGACCCGATTCTTCTGGAAGATTATGCCTGCAGAGGAGCGGCGGGTCGTGAACCCTCATGACGATCATCGCCACACAACCAGGTGGAGATCATTCCGGATCGCGCGCGTGGCACGCGTTGTGTGACGCGAACGAGCCGAACGAGCCGCTAACACGCGGTACAGGTCAGTACTGTAGTGATATTGTAGCTGGGCCTCGAGCGCGACAGATTGGTCCTGCATCACGATCCTCTTGTGGTACTGCACACTGCACCAGCTTTACTGTCCCCAAATCTGTCTCTCTCGTTAGAATCACTCCCCTGGATATCCGTCTCTCCTGCGCGATCCATAAACAAGATTGCGCAGATCTTGCGATCTCCGTTTGTATCCACGCTCTTGTTGCTGGGCGATTATATAATACGTAAATTTTTAAAGGGAAGTGGCGTTCCCCTAGGGCAAACACACCAACATGTGCACCATGCTGTCGTTGACTACGTCCTTTCGATTTGGACACGTAGCTACAAGCGCATCTGTGGGTTGTCATCTCGATACAACCTTTGGTTACTGTACCTCAGTAACGCGTCGTATTATCCTATACAAAGTACCCAATAGAAGCGCGAACCTCTCATTTCGCTGCCAGCTTCAAAGCTGCTCGGCGCTGTTGACGTTGGTAGGTGAATCGGTGAGAGGAAGAAAATTTGATGAGCTTGAGGCATCCGGGTCCATGCTCTGGCTTGGGATTGAACGCGTGTGCACAAATCGTGTGGTGCTGTCATATTCCAAGAGCCACTAAAGTTTTACAAGTGGTTCGCAAATTTGGTGATTGGAGTCGACATGCGCGCACGAGCCACAACAATTGTTCAGAAACTAGCAACTTCAACAAAGTTAGCGTTAAGTTCGTTTTATGACACACGAACTTAAAAAAATGTGTCAATCAAATGAAGGTTTTGTGATTCTCACATCAAATGGATGTCACAGGTGCAAATTGAAGGATTGCATTCAATTTTAACTGACTGGACGAAACAGGTGTGTGTGTGTGTGTGTGTGTGTGTGTGTACAAATTGCCAGCGTGGCAGCGCATTTCTATAGCAGTCTGTTAAGCATTTCGTTCGTGGAACGGGAGACAAGTTTATACGAGTACTCTCGCCTCCTTGCAGCTACTCCAAGTACTTAGTACAGTAAATGCATTTTAGTCATCAGGCTGGGCTTGGAGTCTCACAGTGACAGAAGTATATATTCACAGATATGTTCTGGAAACCTAAACTATTCTAAGCTGCAAAACTTGTTCCCTTTACTGTTGATTTTTATCTTGGGTTTTGTTCTTGAGGAGCTCTTGGACGCGTTGAAACGTGGCCATTCTCCAGTTGGTAGACTTTTTTGCCCTTGATAGTTTCAATAAACCTAGAAGCGATTTAAGTTTGATCAAGAGTACTGTGTCGTCACTGTCGATATTTTGAAGCTTTCTGTAAATAGAGCGAACTTTGGACGCACATAGCTGGTATGTACGCGCGTACTTTCAAGGAATCTGAGTCGAAAAAAGCGTCAGATCAAGTCAGCGTGTCCATGATCACATCACGAACATGTTTGCTACAGAGTAGTCCGAGGATGGCCAGGTGATTAGATTAACATGCAAATCGCGATCTGGTTCTTCAAAAGTTACGACGGTCGGAACCGCACGACGACCACCGCAGAACCAGGTGGAGATCATTCCGAAGCACGAAAGTACGCGTGGCCACTGACTACAGTGGCTGAATATTTATTGAATGGATGAACACCTCTCCGAGCAGAGCAGATCGGCCCTGGATCGTCGCTTCTCAAATGGCCCTCACTCTTCTCGTGTGGTCCTGCAGGGTTTAATCTCTCTGCCTATCCCACGTGACGCACTTCTGTCTTACAGTAATCGGTAAAAGCCACACTGACCAAGCGCTCACTCATCCTTGGCAGTCGACAAAGATTCGGTTGAGGAGTGTTGCTGTCGTCAACCACCGCATGTGTCGCTCTTTGATCGCCTGTGTCCATTCCATCTGGACACTTGTGTTCCACAACGCTGTTGTCAAAACCGTCAAACTCTTGCAAGTGGAGGCCCGCCTTGTCACGAGTGCCACCGGCTGCTGAACTCTTGAGAATCCTTGTGATCGACGCACAGAACTGCGAGCGGACCCCGTTCGTTGAGATCAGGGACATCGCGCGAAGGGTACAGCTCGTATTCGTGACACGTCAGGAGGTCTACGACCTCGCATCCGAGTGTGCTCACTACCGCCACATCCTTGATGGACGCAACACTACTCTCTTGGTCCATGTCAGCGTCGGAAATGCCCCACCGAAACCCAATTGCCTGAATGCCTATTACAATACTCTAGGTATATTCGCCTAAACAATACTACCGTAATTGGTGTACTCCTGCGCCTCCCTTTAATCAGAACTAAACTAGAATCAATCAATTAGAATTCATATATGTAAATTATTTCAAAATTCTAATTTATTCTAATTGAGTTTTGTTTAAATCATTGGCGCAGGGGTACACCAATTTCAGTAGTATTGACGAACGCTACGCATGTGAACACATCGACAGTTCATCCTCACGCACGCATCAAAGAACCGAAGCAACATAGATCACCAGCGTCTGCTCCGCTGCCGCTCACAACTGGCGGCGTTTTGCGTCGGCCACCAAATATTATTCACCATATTTTACTGTTAAAAAATAGTAGACTATCACGTCAAACGCGTACAAGACCTGCAAAAGCAATACGATTTGTGTTGGATGATGACGAGCTACTGTATCATTTCGTTGCATTGCATCTTCATTCTCTAACGGTATTTCATCATCAGGCTCACGCTGCTTCTATCAACTTGAACAGATCGATCGTTCATTGACTGCCAGCACGATTCACTGTCTCAACGTGATTTCTTACTCTCTCTCATCAAAGCCCATGTTGGCCCAGCGCTCGTCCTTCGCGTCGTTGGGCGTGATCCAGTCGATCGGGCCGTGCGCTTCAAAGATGACTCACAGCGGACAGTCTCTCTTTGTGTCCACGAAGATTCGGCTGATAAGCTTGCTGGCTGTGATTTGAATGCCATTTCCAGTACTAACCCCCGCGCGGTTCTTCGTTAGGCAGAGTGGTTGCGTTGCCTGTAACCTTAAACGGCTTGGAGCAAGCGCTGCTGGTGCGGCTCATAACAGGCTCCATGTCTTCTGGGCACTCGCCGTCCTCGGCGCTGTTGTTGTACGCTTGCGAGCGGAGGCTCGACACGTACGTCTTGCTCGGGTTGTCATCTGCAACCACGGCGCGGTTCGAGTACACCACGGGTTCTATCAACACTCAGGCGGACAGACACGCGAATACACAGATCACCAGTATGCAACAGTAAGCGCCAGAGGATACTTGAAGGAAGCAGTCTGTATTTGTCTTGTCCACAATTCTGGAAGATCTCGACTGACTGATCTCTCTCTCTCTCTCTCTCTCACTATCCAATCTGTTCCAACTGTCCTTTATCTCTTCCTACCACATTCACTACACATCACACTCCAGAAGATTCTGGATGCTGCACCAGTATGACAACTTGAAGTCACCACTTGGCATGCTCGCTGTACTCGTCACAGAGCGACACGAACGAGTCGTTGTTGAAGTCTTGTTTGTAGTCGCCGCCTTCTATCTTGCCGCCTTTGCATGAGTCTTAGAACCTAAGACGACTCTCCACGAAGCTCACTTTCGTGATCAAGTTCATCGGCGCGGGCTTGGCAGATTCCCACACGTGGTAGGCGACGGGGCGGAAGCGCCGGTACAGTGCGGTCTCGTGCAGCCAGCCGCGCTCTTCCAACACGTCGATCGACACGTTGGCTTCGATGATCGACACGTTCTTGACCTCGTTCTCTCCGTAGTAGATGAGCTTCTTGAACTCTTCTTGGCTTTCCGACTGGAGACTCTTGCAGTAGGCGCAGAAGACAGGGGCAGTGGTAATTGTGGCGGCGCTACTGCTGTTGACGTCCGCTGGATAGAAACCTCGCGAGACGAAAGGGGACGTAGAGAAATTGGCGATGGTGCAGCACTTGTGGTCTGCTGTATTGTCGTTGGTCGTGTTGCTCTACCGGAACGCTCAGAACGACAGCGCGAGCCTCCAGCCGCTTACTTCCTGCGACTCGTACTCGCCAACGACATACTTGGTCGCGAACGGACAGCTCTTCTCCAGCACGTGCACGGGGACGATCTCGCTCTCGTTGATAGTGACCGGAGTGTTGGCAGCCACTGCGCAAGAGAACAGAGCGACAACTACAAGCAGCGTCATTGCCAGCAGCGATTTGAAAGCTTGGAATCTTGGAACGCGAGCCGTGGCTTCAGCAGAGTTTCCTTCGGCGTTCGTTGGTGGCTCTTGTGCGGCTTGTGTGCTTTCCAGGCGAATGGCGAAATGAGTTGCTCTCTTCAGACAGCAAGCGGACCGACGAGTCGATCACATTGAGGAAGGCTCCGCTTCAAACTAGACCATTGCCCTCTCACGATTCTCATTTGGCGCAACTGTGGTGGCGGTAGTGGTCCGTGAATTGCGGCCACCTATTGAAGCTGCGAGTTCGTACCGGTTGCCTTTCTCAACTCAGTCTCGTTTCTGCTGAGATGAGCTCGTTGACGATGGCCCTGCCGCGTGTGCAGCTGGATGATGGTTCAGCAGTCATGCTTATTTCTAGCAGCACGAAGCAGCCAGCCAAGGAAGAACGGCGTCGCGCGCTTGCGCTTGGCGTTGGGGCTGGGTAGGAACCAAGGTTGTCCAATTTGGGTTTTGGATTTTTTGGGTAGTGATTTTTTCTTCCCACCTGACCCAGGTCAGGTTCTGATGGTTAATTTGTTCAACCCACCCACAGAAAATGTTCGGATGTGATGGCTATCAACTAAGTGAAAAAAACTGGTGGCTGCAGCAATTCATAGTGTATATTGGCACGAAAGTCTGGTACGCACTCTCATTTCCAAAATGCCATCACCGCTAACAATGAAGACGCTCGGCAGAGACCGAGACACAGTGTGGGACGACACGGTTATGGCTGAGCACATTGCGCTCTGCCGTCATTGCACGTAGAAGATTCACTCTCTTGGCCAGACCCACGTCTAGCACGTTCGCGATCACATGCAGTACAAGTGCAAGGTGAGAGCTGCCTCTCAGCAGTCCCTTCATATCCACCTTGCCCCGGCATTGAAGCCCAAACAACTCATCGTATCCCAGACCAAGCTTGCTGCTTGGGCGTACAGCACCGGCATGCCCTTCAACAAGCTGATTCATCCTCTACTTCAAGAAGCCCTGTCTGTCTTGCGGCCCGATGCTGTGGTCCCGCCTCGAATGGCGCTCGCCGGGAAGCTCCTTGATGACGCCTACAATGCCGCGATCGCGATTATGCGCGGCGCTCTCTGGCCAAAGTTGCACCATCAGCACCGATGGGCAGCCTGATGTGAACGACTCGTCTGTCATCAATTACGTCGCTATCGCGAAGGTGAGGGTCTCCTTCCTCGAGAGTGTTTACTCCGGTGGCTCAGCCCACACTGCGTCGTTTCTTGCTCAAGACCTCCAACGCGTAATCAACAAGTGCGACTCTCTCCACGTGAGCTGCATCGCCACCGACAACTGCAGTGCAAACAAGAAGGCGTGGAAACTGCTCCAGGAGAAATTTCCGCGAACGTTCTTCCAAGTGTGTGTGTGTCACGCGCTGCACCTCCTCACGCGAGACGTCATCACCAAGCAACAGAGGCTGAACCAGCTGGTCGAAGAATGCAAAGAGCTCGTTGTGAACTGTAAGAACAAGCCTTTCCTCAGACACGAGATCGAGCAGTGGCAGGCCAAGGAGTCAGTGAATGCGCTAGTCGTGCCAGAGGGCACGCGTTGGAGATCAGTCTGTGCGCGCTTGGTTAGCATACTCACTTCCGAGCCGATTCTCTACCAGATTGTTAGCCGCTCCAACTTCGTCAGTGTTGGAAACGCCAGCCCTGAAGAGAGAAATAGAAAAAAAAAACTCCAGACGCTCCTTTCAGAACGTTTTCGCGAAGTCCTGAAGAAAACAATCGCTCTTTTGTCCCCTTTGGCGCTCCAAATCACCAAATTCCAAGACGATCGTGTCCCCCTTCAGAATTGCTCGATCTCTTTTTGCGGGTTTGCAAGAAGCCAACAAGCGAAGGATTTGAGTTTGAAGGATTCATTGCTGCGATTGGCTCAATTTCGACCCGGTTCGACTTTGTCTATAGTGATGCCCACGGGTAGGGTTTCGTTTTGGACCCGCGATTCATGGGTGTGGATATGGACGATGAAACCCGTATGTCAGACGAGCACTTCATTGCCAATTGGCATGGGACCAAGACGGCGGGCGACGTGATGGTGGATCTCGCCGCTTTTCAAGCGCACACCGGCCAACTCAAGCACAGCGGCTCAGCGGTCCTGGTCCTGCTCGATAAGGGCAAGATCGCAGTGCACGACTTTTGGGGCGGCCTCAGTCGCTTCTCACTTCTTCAAGAGGTCGAGCTGCGTGTCTTCACTGTGTGCTGCAGCAGCTCCGCATCCGAGAGAAACTTCTCGTCGTGTGGTTTTGTGTACACCAAGAGGTTGAAAGTGGTGAGAGTGGAGAAGCTCGTGTTTATGTTTTTCACTGGAAAGAATCTAGATAGTGAAGACTGCGAGTTGGCAGAGCATTATGAAGAGTTGATCAGAATGTGCGCTGAACAAAGCACTGCAGATTCGGATAGCGAATTGCACCATTGCATCACTCTTTCTTGCATTACTTCATCTAATACACGTACATGCACTTGATACATTAAACCCATTCCAAAACCCACCAACGTGCTGCATCCCACCTGCATCCTTCTCAAAAAAAGCGATTTAGCACAACACTGCAGGGAACGCGCCGTCATGACTGTTGCAACAAATCGTGCTGTTGCTGTGGTGTTCTGCTGTAGAGTGTGCATCTGATTCGTCGAATGTTGCCGAGTTACAACCAATCGAAATATGACTCTCAATCTTCGAAAGCCGAAAAACCTCACTCGATTCTTCCATTTTTACAAAGTTAAAGTAAAATTCACATTTTTACGTTTCAAAGTGCAAATCACAAAAAGTCGCACTTGTTGTAATTTGCATTTTGTAACGTAAAACGTGGTAAAAGGTTGGTAGTGCGGTGGAACTCTTCTCTATCCACCGCTTTCCTGAAGCACCACTTCGCCAAATGCCCACTACCAGAGGAACCAATCCTGCTCCTCTGGGACATCTTTAGCTGGCATTGGACGGAGGAGGTTCGCAACTTCGCCGCGTCGATAAAGGTCGTGCTGCTCAAGGTGCCACCCCACACGACATCTGTCTGCCAGCCGGCAGACGGCGCGTGGAATCGCCCATTCAAGACCAACCTTCGCGGCTGCTGGCTTGATGACTTGCAGGTGCAGGCCGAGCAACGATGTGGTGCTGAAGCGCGCTTTAAGTTGAAGCCGCCTGTGCGAGCCGTCGTTTCACACTGGAATTATAGATCATGGAAGCAACTGAGGTTGTAAACTGTGGCGAATGGATTCAAAAGGTGTAGATTCCTCCCAAACGAGGAATGTGTCGCGAGTGCTTCGGTAATCAGTACTCTACAGCAATTGTCACTAGTCGATAAGCGAGCAGTTGACTCTGGTCAGGATTTTAACTGAATAAACTCTGATAATGAAGCCAGAGTTTGATTGATACTTCTATTGGGAAAATGAAGCCACAGATTGATTGCCACTGAAATCGGTAAATTACACGTACGGGTTGCCGTACTCGTAAAATACGGGAACATTGTTTTTGACAACTCTCCAAACCTCAGGATCACGGGGTGTATTGATCTACATAAGATTTACGGTGCTTGTTTGCCAAAGTTTAAAAACGACCATAGCGAGTACAAAAAAAGGCGCGATCGACTTTTTCTGGAATTTTCGGATATTTGGGGGGATATTTTCGATTTGATTCATATTATGTATAAAAACAAAAGTGAAATTAATCAAAAGATTTTTTTTCTCTCACCGAAGCATTCGTTGTTCAAGGCCGTTAATCTTCAACAATTACACCTAACGTTATCGATACATCGCATATTAGTAATGAAAACTTGCCTGTACCTATATATTTCTTTGAAACCTCCCCAACTTAATCCCCCGAACTCAATATTCTGACTAGTTTCATCAAAATCGATCCGCCGTCCTCCATACTATGAATATACGAGCTTTATAATTTAGTTAGTACTTATGCACAATCAACCAAATCACCTAATATCACCCCGCTCAGGTATGATAATTTGCGATTTTGATCAGCAAACCACGTCAACGACAGTGCGTAAGACGGCTGCAGCGCTTCACTGCGTACTATTCACACTTATTTGATGCGTAATTTGGCTATATTTTTGTGAGAAGGGCGTCCTTGGTGTCATCCTGCCGCCCACATTACCTCATGCACGATGTGTACTATGTGGTGAGTTTGAAGGGGGCTCAGCAAAGCTCAACATAAAATGATAGCACAACGATATCAATGCAGCACCATATTGATTTGAAGTATCCATCAGTTTGAAGTATCCACTGCGTAGAGTTTTGAGAATGCAATCGGTTGTTAAGGTTCTAAGATAATTCATTTTGAATAGGAATTTACATGAGTATCTTAATGTATCAGGTTTTACATAGGGAGGCCGCTGTTCCAGGTCCAATCATTGTGGGTAATACCTTTAGAGTAGCCCCTATTTTATTGCAACCTGAATAACTTGTCATAATCAATCAGAATATCGTCCACCACGCTTGATTGATTGGGGGAGGTTTGTCTGTAACTGTATAGGAGGAACTCAACATTTATATTATACTAGTACACAAACACAAGTTATGTGTTGTATTGGGCACAAATATACACAAACTGCTTTCGAAGACCATTATTCTGTCGTTTGTGGCATACAAAGTTGAAGTATCAACAACTTGTTCAGCTTTGTGTTGTGAGCACATTCTCCAGAGGATCTGTCAATAAGGAAACTAAGTTTAAACGTTCCCTCGAGAAACCATACGCTTCAAATTGTTAAATTTCGTGAGAAATGGTCTCTGTTCTGACCAATCAGACCACGAATAGAGTTTTAAGTTGGTACCGATTTCCAGTAAAAACTGGGGTACAACATGTTGAACAAGGTAGCGGGGTCTGCCGATATATATACCCTGTTCGAATTGTATACCTTGACAGATTTTGAGGGTGCATAATTAGCTATAAATCCCTGCCGAATCGTATACCCTGAAGACATGCTTTCTGACCGAAATGCAAAATTATTGCGCGGCAACATCTCACAGTATTGTACCTTGATTTTAAAATTGTAACTCAATCTTGTTTAAAATGTTGTTTGTTTAGAGCTACTAGTTTCCTTGAATTTACTGGCTCATTCGAGCCTATCGTCGCATGTGATTTCGATATATGCCACCATCAGCAGTCTTTGAAGGTGACTCTGCTGTCATCATGACATTTTCTGGCGAGTTTGGACGTTTACAATCAGAGAATATTGACGGTGTTTGTACCTAATAAGCGTTGGCCCCGCCATCGACAACATATGTACAAACTATAATGATGTGTGATACAATGGTATCCCATTGAACTCACTCAAAAAGTCACAACAATGGACCAGCTGAGCCACCCCAAACGCGCGTGCGAGAGAAAAGATTTTTCGCTCTCTCAGCTCTGCTCTCGAGAAGAACAAGCAACAGCGGCTGCTGCGACCAGCCACACACCGGACTACCAGTAAGCTTTATTGTATTTATTGTGAAAGCCGTTGCTCAAATATATTTTATTGCACATTCTGATACAAGACAATAAATAACTGTGAGTTCAACGAGGGCTCAATCAATAATGGATACCAAAGATATTCTCAAGGAAGCAAAGCTGATCTCTAAGTCAGGATATCGATCGTATGCACATTCCAATACTCATCGTTCTGACGAAGAAAGAGAATCATCTCCAAAGTAATCGGATGCAAAGACTGGCGCACGGGCCATTATGTGATCTGGACGACTCTAAAAAAAAGCGCTTCACCATGTTGGACGTGGGGGGAATTCGAGACAGCAGCCCGTACTGTTTCTCCCCGCCAGCCAAACGACGCCTCTTCTGCAGGCGCTTCACGAACGACTCATCCTATGTCTCTTTCTCAGACTACGCAACATGAGGTGTCTCCATCGCAAATGGCAGCAACTTGGCCTTCTTGCTGCTGGTCAGACGAGCTGCCTTTCCGCTCAGCACTCGGACACAGCCAGACTCGAACTCTGGGCTGTGGACAACAGCAGCTCGCGGACCTATACACAGAACCCACATATTAGCACCTCTCAAAAACACAGAGCATCACAATAACAGCATGAACTTACCGAGATACCTTGCGTACGAAGGCATCTCTGCAATCAATCCATCGAACCACTCACACACGTCCAAGAGGTTGATGTCGGCCCCCAGAGCGCTTTCGAGACTGACTCAACATTTTTCAACACCGTCAGGAGAGCTCGAAGGCGTCAGTTTCACGCAGGTGATGGCATGGCAAGTCTGCAATATCTTCGTCATCCGAGTCCAGAAACCCATGGAGCTCGAAGCAACGGCTGATCATCGAAAGGTCGAGCTCCATCGAGTGTCTTGGCGAATAATTTGTCTAAGTGATGTCATGAACCTAAAAATACAATAAGAAAATAATTAACGACAAAACATAAAATAAATAAATGTCCACACACCTGAGCTTCGTAGACTGGATCAGAGTCTTCAAATTGAGCGTCAGCGCTTGCACTTCATCCAAGTCAGAACAGTGCTGCTGCGTATCTTCTTGATCAGCACGGTTGAGCCGATGAATGGCGAAACCGATCAACAGCACACCCATCAGAGAAGTCCATCAGCGAAGCCAGGCGGCGATTAACGGAGAAGCTCTCTCCGACGAGAAGAGGCATTGGTCCAGCCGCTTCCCAAAGTCGCGTTTGACCACCGCAGTCAGGAACTAGTGGTGCGAGCAGGCAAAGTCATCCTCTTCATGCGCGTTGATGAGTGGAGCCACGAAGAGGGGTAGATATTCTGCCACAGCTCCGACCTCATAGCAGGCACACACTGCCACATAATGCTCCGAGGCATGGCTCCACCCATCAATCACTAAGCCAAGGCGGTCGGGCATTTCCGCCGCGAACGCTCTCTCGACAGCTCAGGTCGCACCGTCCATCGCGCTGCACAGAGTCTTGTCGTTGATGAGGTCCAAGCTTGTGTAGCTGAGCACAGACATACCACAGATAAACGAAACGTTAGCTACTGAACGTTAACGCAACTCGAAACGATAAAAGTGCGCTTACCGTCTTGTGTCCTTGTTCTCACAGAAAGACAGTCGGAGATTGGTCTTCAGGATCCAGTCCATCCAACCGTACAGGTTCTTGGACGACTGACGAACGTAGCGAGCGAGATAGCCAGTCTCGGGCGTTGTTGCCGCGAGCGTCTCGGCCTGGTTGCCGTGTTGATCACAGTGTACATGCTGCATGAGGTTCGTGTTTCCAATGCGGGCCACATGCTTCCTCACTGTGCCACAGCGGTTGCGAAATTGCTCGAGAACGATTTCATCGTACATGTTGCGGCATGGCTTGAAGTAGAACACAGCTACTGACAACCGAGCATGGAGGCGCGCTTGAAAGAAACCCCAACGATTGGCTCTCCAAGCATTTGAAACGAGTGGACACGTCAGATTTGCAATGAGGCGAGTACAGACACCGACATAATAAATAAATTATGGTGTTTATTTGGCAAAATAACAAATAATGAATAAAATATTTCGGCAGCAAATAAAAAATAGTTGGTCGCTGTTTATTTCAATTATTGTTTGGTCAATGTATTTTTGCGCAGCCCTGGCCACACAACAGAGCCAGCCAAGCAACCGACGCGAACGAACGCACGCAGCAAGCACACCGACCGCCTGCGCTCAGCCCATCGAACGTAAGTGCGCCTGCTTTGGTGTATATGCGAATGCGTGTGCACCTATGTGAGTGCCTCGCTGCTGCGTTCTCAGGAACATTAAATAGTAACGCTGTTTAAGTTGTGGTCAAGACGCTTCTAGGAGAAATTCGTGCGCAAAAATACTCCATAACACTCACTTTTGAAAGCTGAAAAACCTCGCCCTATTCTTCCGTTTTTACATGGATTTCGATCAAATTTGGGACTGGTGCCACAATCCACATTAGCGTGGCCCACACCTCCAACATTCTCTTTGCACTTGCAAACAGAGAGAGCCACCATTTTTCACCGGTTTGTGTCTCGAGCCACATTTTCAGACCCAGCTGCGTAGAAAAAACCTCACTTTCTCCTCAAATCCCCCTTTTCGCCAAAGGCGTCGTGTGACCAAAAAATCGCGCGCTTTGTTTTGGTTCACTTTCACGCTTTTCGCTGCAAACAAAGGGAAGCACGCGACAACAGAAGCGCTTGCTTGCTTTGCTCGAACAATGGTGCGTTCACCCTGAAGATGGTCCAGAGCCCCCGCTATGGCCGCACAGAGCCCTGGGGGTACACGTCGTCGTTGATGTCGTTATGCTCACTGTACCGTTCATTCTTTCGCTCGATCGCTCTGTGTGAATCAAACAAAACAGGGAGACGCGCGCGCAGTGTTGCTGACCCTGATCGAGGAGAACCTCCTCACGCCAGGTGCGCTTTGTTGCTTTCTTTTGTCATGTGAATGTGTCTATATAGACGATAAGCTAATGGACGGATGTGTGTGTGTGTGTGTGTTTGATACAGGGCCGAAGAAGCTCTATGTGTCGTACTATCGCAAGCGCGTGTACGCCGACCTGCTGGTCGATGGCTCGATCCGCTTTAAGGACGTCGTGTACACGTCCCCCGTGCCGTGCGCGCTCCAAATGAAGCGCTCGCTCAACCCATGTATGTACACACGCTCTCTCTCTATCGTAGTGTCTCCGTGTTCAGCTCATTTAGTGCTGCTGGTGCTGATACTCGAGAACGCTTTCTGCTTTTTACTGTCTCTGCTCGTTAGCGCTGAAAACGGATGCTGGTTGGTCGTCCATGTTCTCGGCTGCCTCGGGCGAGAGTCTGAAAGACATCAAGGACCGCCTGAACATCCGCAAGCGCGGACCGAACTCGCGCACGACGATGAAAGATAAGAAGGTGGTGGTGAATCCGTCCCCAACTTCCAAGGAGCGTCTCGTGATCGCTGCGGTGGAGATCACGCGTCTCGCAACCGCGCAGGTACAGAAAGAAGCCTTTTTGATTGACCATGCGTATTTTTTTATGGCGTACTAACTTTTATAAACGCATGCATGTGACGACGGATTAGAAATGCCCCGTATGCCGAAAGGAAGCCACCGCGGAGGTCGCTGCGTGCAGCGCTTGCCAGGCGAAGACCCACTTGAAGTGTGCCCAGCCACCATTGGACGCAGTACGTGTTGTGCTTTTCAAGAGTCCCAAAATTTGTCTTCGGGGTCCTTCTCATAGCACCCCACTAACCAACTGATCGCTGGCTTGTTTGTTCACTCTCGGCTAGCTGCCTTCCACGCCATGGTTCTGCGACAAGTGCTTGACCAGCCAAGCGGATGGCATCCTGGAGTTTTTGCAGCAAACGCGTCGTATCCTAGTGGAGAAAATCGGGGTCGAGAAACCAGCGAAAGAGGATGTTGACATGTCCAAAGCCACTGATGAGCAAACAGCAGAAAATGTGGAAAGAGAGAGCGATGCGGCTGAAACTGGTGATGCAGCTGATGGAGCCAAGGAACAGCCGCCTGAAAAGGCTACTACAGAAGAAAAGGAGCCTGCTGAATCTACCAAAGAGGGCCAAGAGTCGTCAGAGGCACCAGCGAGTGAGAGCCCAGAGAAGGTGGATGCTGATGCCGAAGGTGCTCCAGCCGATGTTGAAGTTTCCAAAACTGGTGATGACGTTGCTGGAGATGCCGACAGCGAGAAAACCAACGACCAGGTTGCTGTCATTGTAGAACACACACCTCTGTTGACGGTAAGCTCAAGGAGATTGCGTGCTTGGTGCCGTGACGCGAGCTCGTTCTCACTCAATTGTTTTGTGTATGCAGCCTGAAGAGAAGTTTTTGGCTCTCATTGACTCCTTGATCGGAGATGTTTCAAGCAGAAAAGAGCGCATGGTAAGTGCTGGATCTGATTGTATGTTTGAAAAAGTGTAATCGATATTCAAATCACGTGTGTTTGTATATTTGTGATCAACAGCATGTTATCGCAAACAGCACCGGAGCAACTTTGGTGCATCTCGCGAAGACGCTGCTTGTCCAGCTGGTTGAGAATGGCAATCGCGAGATTCTGGAAGTGACGAAAGAAGACAACGAAGACGAAGAGGAGGAAGAAGAGTCCACTTTTGGCGGCACTTCGCGTACATCTGAAGTCGACGCGCTAGTCAAGATCTTTGACTTGCGCCACCAAATTTTGTCCTCGCAAGCTCAATTCGAGCAAACTTCCAGCGCTTTGTCGAAGCGTACCGAGAAGCGTTTACGTGTGGCTGAGGCGGAGTTGATGGAGTTGGAAGAGTCGCGTGCGACCGAGGCTCGTGCGGTGTCGACAATTGTGGATCTCATCGACAAGTATGACCAGGAGTTGCAGAAGTGCAAGCACAAGATTCAGCTGAACAAAGTGATCTTGGAAAGCATCACTCATCGCCGCAACTTCATTCGATCGACGAACGTCAACAATCTGTTTGTGCCGTCGTACCGATTGACTACGAAGCAGATGACTACCAGCAGCGACCAGCTCCTGTACACAGTTCTGCTCGACAAGCTCCGTGGCATCGCGAAGTCCATCAACGAGTGGGCTAAAATGGAAGACCACTTCGACAAGATGACTTCAAGTTTGCGGGAGACGTTGGTCTCGATCGGAACCAAACGCTCTCGAGATGGTGCTGGGTTGCCGAAGTTGCCATCTACACCTGCGCTATTCTCCAGAGTGAAGATCCCTCCTTCTCGCCGGCTGATTGAGCGCCAAATCGCAAATTACGAGGTGAACATGAACGCGATCAGAGTGAATCGAGCAGACACGAGAAAGACTCTCGCTGGCGTATTGAAGATTGCACGAGAAGAACACTTGAGCTCGGAAATCATCGACTTGACCGACCTTCTGTACCAAAAGTGTCGCCCAGCAAAAGGAGAGGAAGATGAAGACAAATTAGAAGATGAAGACGCCGAAATCAGCGACAACGAAAGAAACGAAGATGGTAGCGCAGAAAATGGTCGTGAGGAGAACGAGAACGCGAGCGAAGAGCCAGAGCTGAAGAAGCAGCGTGTTGAGCATCCGGCAGCCGATTCGCAACCAAGTGCGGAGCAAACTATCGAGAAGGAACCTGAAAACAGTGTTGTAAGCACCGGCGAGCTAGTAGTTGAAGAACCAGCTGTTGCGGTCGAATCAACCCCAATTTCAGTCACCGAGAGCGTGTCAAAAACCGAGGCAGAAGACAGCACTGAGGATATTCCATTGAGTGAAGCAAGCGCAACACTTGCTGATCTGACTCCTGATGAATCTGTGGACAGCGTCTCGAAATACTCCAGTCCAAGCAGCATCCTGAATATCGAGTCGACCGAGCTAAAGACCGAGACGGAATCCCAACCGGCTACAACAGACTTGCCGTCGGGTCCGAGCATTTTAGAGCAGCCTTCCGCCGAGGCTTTTCGACAAGAGCCAGTAGTGAGTGTGGCTTCCCCAAGTGTGAAGGCTGGAAGCCGTGATACGTCTGCTCAAAGCAAGTTCTCCAACTTTGGCGAAGATCGCCAATACTCTGGGAGCTCGGATCAAGCGAGCCTCAGCCATCTTCTTGATTTGCAGCCGGAGGAGACCCAACCTCAGCTATCTGAGACTCAGCCGCATGCTGCTGAATCCATCTTCCACTCCGATTTCCAGCAGGAAGATACTGAGATGAGCCAGCCACCACCTTACGCTGTTCAGCAGGAATCACCGAAAGCTACCTCGTTTCAGCATCAGATGGTGCAGCAGCAGCTTGTGTCGTCCCAGCCACTGCCAACCTTTGCCCAGCAACCAAGTGTCATCCCCGCTCAGAGAAAGCCGACAAAGCAACCGAAGGAGCGACAACACGACTCCGCGGCGAAGCTTGGTGTGCCGAGTATGCAACAACAGCAACAACAGCAGCAGCAGCAACAACAGCAGCAGCGTGCTGAGCAGGAACGTCAACTGCAAGAACGTCAACAAGAGGAAGAGCAGCAAGCTTTCCTCAACCAGGCGTTGGAGGTTCTGAAGCAGCAGCAAATGCAGCGCAGCAAGAATGTGGTTGTGCAGCAATCGCTCAAGCAGCCTCCTCAGCAGAAGCAGGCACCACAGCCGAAGCCACCTACCCAGCCAAAGGCGCCGAAACAGCCAAAGCAACAGAAGCTACCGCCACCGCAGCAGCAGCAGCTAATGCAGACCCAGCTTCACCAGGCGCATCAGTTCCAGAGAGTTCCTCCAACTCAGTCGCACCCTATCAGCCGCGGTAAAGATCTGAACCTCCTCTCTCACTCTCCATCCCAGCCAGCTCAACAGGCTCAAGCAGCTCCGCAGCTTTCCAGTCAGTTGCAGCAGCAGCAGCAGGTGCACCACTCGACAAACGCTTCCCACTTGCAGCAAATGCTGACGCACCCGCACCAGCAGCTGACGCAGCAGCACCAGACCCCGCTGCACCTTCAGACCCAACAACAGTCTCTGCAGCACGCTCAGCAGCAGCAGCAACAACAACAGCAGCATGTGTCCCAGAGCCAGCGTCAGATTCAGCACCCGCTGTATGGCGATGTGCAAAAGGGCATCTCGATGTCCGCGTTGGGTGGGAACCAGGACCTGTACGTTGACCACACGCAGCAATCGCACATGGGCATGGATCTGCAACAGCACCTGCACCAGCCGCACCTGACCTCCGCTGAAGTCATGCGACCGCATCATCACCCGCATGACTTGGTGGGAGGCCACGGCAGTGTGGGCACGAGCTTGAACTCCCACTTTGGAGCAGCTGGCGCGAGTACGATCCCAAGCACCAACACCCTTCGCTCGAACACGTTCTTGACAGCAGCTGACACCCGTGGGACGCAGCAGCGGTCGTACTACGGCGACGACAGTCAGCAGCAGCATGGACACCAGGTGATGCACTCGCACGACGTCTACAGCTCGCAGCTTGCAGGCCACCAGCAGCAGCACCACCAGCACCTGTATGGAAACGATCTCCACCAGCAACAACAGCAGCAACAGCAGCAGCAGCAGCACTCGCGCTCGATCCTGACCGACCAGGACTACCAGTCCCACTTGCTGAACCGTCACTACCGCAACCCAGACATGGATCCGTCCGGGGGCTCGGACGACGTGAACATGGGTCAGTGGAATTAACTGATGCAGAGAAAGAGAGAGAGAGAGAGAGAGACTGTCGTGTGAATAGGTGGATCAGCTGGTTCAAGTCGCTGTACAGAACAGAGTTGTCTTTGCGAATTTGTCCAACGAGACGAAACGAAATGGCGAGAATACACATCTGCATCTTGCGTCCACACTCTATGCACCACACCCCACACGCACACGCTCCATTGTCAATTGTCAACGGTCGGCATTTCTGGTTCTTTTCAATGTGGCGCTCTGCCTGACATTGCAGTCGTAACTATGCTGTTTACTAGGTTTTCCAGCACTGAAATGTGCTCTTCGGCAGTTCCCCTGTCCCAGACATCTTATTTGCCCATTACGGTACGCCATCAGCTCATCCATCTCCTCCCTTCCATTAGCCATCTGTTTTGAGGTTTTTCCCTTCTACCCACATACAATTTCCAAGTCACTTTCCGTTTCGAGGCAAATCCCTCCGAGGTTTTACTGCTCCGAAAAAGCTGAAAGCTGAACTGAGACTGTGATGAGCTGGTTTGGGGTTTTGGTTCAGCCAAAGTCTTGCGGTCGCACGCGAGACCTCGAACGCTCGCCACGCCGCAGGACAGAAGAAGCGGCCAAGGTCTCCGGCTCCAGCATCCGTCAGGCGATCGATCGATCAACCGACAGACCTGCTCGCTCGCTTTGTTCTCCGTCGTCGTTAGTGCCCACTCACTTCCCATAGAGAGCTCGGATCCGTACGCCATGGCGCCGCACTTCGCTTCCTCTTCGTCTTCGTCGTCACCGCACATGACCCCTTCGGCCGCCGACGTGAGCGAGGTCTCCGTGGCGGCTCGCGTGCAGGAGGTACCAGTGGCCAATGGCAGCACGTCGTCGTCGCCGGTGGAGGGATCATCGCCGCCGCTGTCGTCGTGCAACGGCAGCAGCGCTATGAAGCGACAGTCGCAGCTCTCGCAGCAGGCGCTCAGCAAGTCGATGAGCATGCCGCAGGTGTTCCGGTCGTACTCGAAGGCGAGCGAGGCCTCGTCGACGTCGCGCTCGAACGCGAGCCAGCACTACAGCCGCAGCCACACGAGCAGCAACGACCAAGCCAACAGCGCGCAGTGGGCGATGACGAAAGTGCTCGACCGCGGGCTCTTCCGGCGCTTTGAAGAGGTGAGCGAGGAGCTCGAGCGGCTCGCGCGCCTGTCGTCGCAGCTCGAGACCCCACCTGCGGGCAACAACCCGGAGATCGAGCAGGTGCGCGGCGAGCTCAAGCGCATGCAGCGCAGCTCGAGCATGGTGCTGCAGTCGCAGAAGGAGATCCAGGAGAAGATCGAGCGCCAGGAGCGCAACTCGTTCCGCCGCTTCTTCACGCTCAACCGCGACCAGAAGATCGAGAAGCTCAAGCTCAAGCTCTGCGAGAAGATGTCCGAGTCGCTGCAGATCGACGCGGAAGTGCAGCACCTGGAGCGCAAGTCGGACTCGCTGCTCGTGGACTGGCGCACGTCCATGTACTCGTCCGGGAACCAGGAGGAGGCCGATCTCACTGAGAGAGTGTCGGAGCTCGAGCGCGAGAAGCAGGACATTCTGCGCGACTTGCTCAGCGCCGTGAACGTGCCCGAGGCCACGCAGCTGCAGTCGCGCATCGCGATGTGCGCGTCCGAGGTCAAGGCGTGCGAGTCGGTGAAGAAGCAAGTGGAGAAGATCACTTCGCTGTACCGCAAGGCGCTCCAGCTGCTGCGCGCGGCGCTCGCGGAAGTGGTCGCAGACGACTACACTGGCTCGGTGAAGGACTTTGCGAGCGGTCCGTTCTCGTACACGATCGAGGCGGGACAGCTCATCGAAGCGGCGTGCATCCTCGTGCAGCCCGAGTCGCGCAGAAGGTACCGCGAGTTCGCGCCGGAGCTCGTGCACGTGTACCCGCCCAAGTTCCCGCAGGCGATCGCGGACTTTGCGCGTCGCGTGCGCACCAATTTTGACCCGAACAGCGGACTCGCGATCGACGCGTCGCGGAAGCTGGAGACGGGCGAGAACGTGATCGTGCTCATGCACCGCCTGGCGATCCAGAAGCTCGACGTGCTGGACAAGTGGCGCCAGGTGGTGGCGAAGGACCAGGAGCGCGCGCTGAAGGAGCAGCGGCGGTTAGAGGTGAAGCTGCAGCAGCGCATGGCGGTGCTGGCGCGATCGGTCTCGGTTTAGACGTTCGGTTGGCTGCCGTTTCCACGCTGTATGTAATTTATGAATTGTTGAGTACTTCGCCCCTCCAGTCCGCCTGGTTGCCCTGACGCCCCCCGCCCCGCACACACACGTTGTAGAGAGATAGAGAGAGAGAGAGAAAGATGGGCGGCGTGGAGCTCTTTTAAAGCTCGAAGTAAATTGAAATTCGATGCACTTGGAACCCCATTGTTGAACCTCGTCGGAGTGTCAATACTGTACCCAAGTGAATCAATGGCTGGGAGGAGCTTCAAGGAAAAGCGTCTCTCTGAGGACACAGGAAGTTGAACGGAGGACAACTATTCCAAAGCAAACTGGCAATCTAATGTGGACACTTGTGAGGCAAGAGCGTTACAGTTTCTTGAACTGAGTATTCAAGGGGACATCGAAAAAAGAAGGTCGACGAACGGAAGTACTCACTGAATAAGAACATTGTGTGATTCTTGTTTGGCCGCTGCGTCTTTTCTCATTCTGACTGGGCATCCTGTCCGCTTTCCTGTCTTACTGTCTTGGTAAACAACAAGCAAAGCTCGCTCGTTCACTCCGTCATTCGCCTGGAAGCACGCAAGCCCCACAAGAGAACCGTCCACATCCCCAAGGAAACCCTTCCTGCTGAAGCCATGAGTCGCGCTCCAAGACTCCAAGTTTTCAAGCTGCTGCTCGATATTGCTGCTGTCCTATCCTGCGCAATGGCTGCTGGATTCTTCGACCCAAACGCCACCACCATCGACAAAAGTGAAATTGTCCACGTGCACGCAGTGAAGTGCTGCCCATTCGCGACGAGGCTCTACATTGGCGACTACAAGTCGCTCGAAGACAGCGGATGGCGACTCGCGCTCTCATTTCAGGCGTTCCGGTACACCAACGACGATGGTGATCTCCACGGTGATGGTGGCACCAACAGCGCAGCCACGTTTTGCGTTTACGACGAAGACCTCCAGTTAAGCAGCAGTGAAGAAGCGCTCCAGAACTTCCTCTACTATGACGAGAATCAGTTCGGCAACGTGTCGATCACCGAAGCGAACGCGACGCTCAACGCAATGCAGGCGCGCAGATGGCTGTGCACCAAGTCTTCGAACTTCCACTTCCGCCCCATCGCCTACAGAGTGTGGGGCGATGCCAATGCGATGCCTCTGGTCGCGAGAGTCAAGGTCCTCACAACTGATCTGGCGGTTCGCAGCAGCTGCCCACGAGGCACGATCGAGAGCAGTGGTGGCAACAGCAGCAGCGATCCATTCGCGGCCCTGTGAGTCGAGTACAGCGAGCCCCAGGCCTTCTCCAGCCGCGCTGTCATCGCCGATGACACTCCCAACAAGGCGTACGTGTCGAAATTCGTGTTGCAGGAGTTTACCAACCGCGTTGAGGATCCCAAGTGTCCAGATGGGATGGACACCGTCAAGGGAGGCACTGGCGCGTTCACGTACTCGCCATTGAGGACCTTCAAGTTCCCAGGCTCCGAAAAGTCCTCGTTCGTTGTGCTCTGTCGGGAGAGAACGCGCGCAGTGGTGGTCAATACGATGAGTGGTGGTGCGCGCATCGCAGATAGTGAATTCTTCAGTCGGATGTACGTGGACGAGAAGGAAGGCCGGCGCGTGCAGATCGGCATTGAGCAGCACAAGCCCATCGACTGGCTCACCCGCGGCGACGCGAAGGACGAGCGCTCGGTCAACGCGGTCTTTGATTGACGCGAACGGCCGAACGTGAAATGTGTTGTCACTGCTAAGTGCATGTGTGTGTGTGTGTGTGTG
>JAADVK010000503.1:0-23300 GCA_023334975.1 Globisporangium sylvaticum | reverse complement strand
TATCGTGCTGTGTGAACTATCTGCTAGGTATGTATCCGTGTCTTCTGCGTGTGTGGCTCTGTGCCTAGAAGCAGACTAGCAGCAGCACAAACGAGTGTGATATCCTGCTGTTCCCGAAGTCCTGCCTGCCGCTTGCGCTGATCTGGTGGCTGGGAAAATTGCTCGCCTTGTTCGCTTGCTAGTCGACTTACTTCCGGAGCTTGTGGAAGCGCTTGTGGAACCACTTGCCGACGTGGTCGAACCACTTGGAAATGCGCTTGGAGAGCTTCATCCTCGGTCTTCTTAGTTGCTTATATAGCTAGCTGTCTTGCTGTTTGCTGATCCAGATGCTGGTGCTGGCGCCGTAGTCTTCTTGAGCTGTTGCCTTGGAGGTGTTTTGCAAAGTGTGAGAAGTTGTAGTAGCCCAACTATTACCACGGCTTGCTTGCTCGGTAATAGTGAGATTATACTGCGACACATCGGACTGAGCAAACATCTAATGTACTGGGAAATAGAGAACCAAACTGCCGCGTCCAACATCATCGTCAAATATATTGCTAAGAGACCTACACATTTGTGGGACGCGGCTCAGAATTCTTTTGTGTATTTTTTTTCTCATGACTGCGAACCCATCACAGGTTACCACACCAAAATTCAATGTTGCTGCACAGAATTCGGATGTTCCAATATTTGGGTTTGTCGTCCACTGTTTTCGCGTGTTCTCCCAAATGAAGTCACACACACACAGTATTGGGTGGATGCAGGCGTGACTGGAGTCGTGCGATAATGGAAGGAGAAGGCGAGATGAAGTGCGGCTTTGGCTTCAACATGCGAGTTCAAGATGTGGTACAAAAGAACGCGCAAGTGAAGAGTCCTTGGACCAGACATCCAGGGTTGAGGTCTCTCTCAATGTGCGAAAGCCAATTTGCTCATGGGTCCTCCTCATTTTTCTCATACTTGGCTCTCGTTGTATATATTCGTCATGGTGGCTAACATTTGCAGCCGTCATGTTGCAGCTGGATGCCATTGAGTGGCGATATATCTGCAGCCGCTGCGGTGTTGGATCGTGCCTAAAAGGTTTCCCACCCACCGCCAGTGGTTGGTTGGATAGTAGACTGAGAAGTGAGAGATGCCAGACACAGAGCACGTACGGAGAAGAGCTCGAGAACCCAAGAAGATCCGCAGTGCCACCGCCACTTCCACCGCTGCTGCTGGCTTTGCCGCTCGACGGCGAGGCGCCGAACCCATCGTCGTTCGCGTCGTCGCCCGTGTCTCTGCTCTTGCGCGTCGTGCTGATCTTGATTTTGATCTTCTCGCCCTGCTTGAGCGAGTAGTCCTTGGTCGCGGACGGCGCCTTCAGCGACTCCTCCGCGGCGATCTGCTCTCGCTGGAGCTCTCTGAGAAACAACAGAGGGCGGGAGTTGGAGTTAGTTGGAAGAGTTAGAGTTAGATAGAGAGACTCGCCAGCTTGGCGAATTGCTTTGGGTTACTTGTTGAAATCGTCCATCGCGACGTTGAAGTCGAACGCATCGCTGCGGTTCTCAAAGGCAATACCGATGAACGCGTGGCGGCCTACAAATTATATAGATATATAAGCAGAGAGACTCTCAGAGTTAAAACAACCGCACTATAGTAGCATATTAGTAGCATGCACACATATAAACACGAGCTTACCAGAGTTCTGGTCCACACAGCGCAGCACAAAGTAGCGGTTGCTGTCCACCACTGCAATACGGTATCAGCATGTGCAGGTATTTGAAGGTGCCCAGGTAGATAGAGTGTGCGTGTCTTACCTTTCTGGACAGCGGGGAGTCCGTCCTTCTTGATTGGACACGCCGCGAACAGCGCGCCGGTGGTCGCGTCCTTGAGCTCGATGAGCGCGTTGTCGTCGATCGACGAAATCACCAGGCGACCCGTCCACGCGGGGTCCGACGGCCAGGAGTCCGCTCTGCAGTTAGTGACGCACGCCATACACAGATGTCATTGTCAACGCAAGGGTGAAGCTAACTTCACGGTACTGTAACAACACTGAAACGAGTGCATATAAACGACAGCAGCTTTGCGCCACAAGATATCCATGTAGATGCTGTACCTGTGCCCGGCTGCGGAGGTCTGCGGAGGGATCTTGAACGCGAAGCACTGGTTGATCGCCGTGAGCACACGCTGGACACCTGGGTGAAGTGGGTTCACGTTGTCATCGCAGTGAAAAGGAACATGTTCATCATGAGTCACCGAGTCAGTCCGATTCCACGAAAGCACACACATTGCTCCATAGACGCACCGACTTCCGCCATATTGACACCGTCGACTGCTTTGCTTCTTCTTCTCTTTCTCTCTTTCTCTCTTCGCTCTGTACGCTTGGGCTCTTTTGCAGCTGTGCGCGGTGCACACGAAATGCCGACAACGGAGCTGCTCGTTCGTTACGCCTTCGCCTCCATTTCCCCCATTTCCAGTTTCATTTTTGCGTCGCTTGACGCTGACATTCCAATGTGGTCCACCTTCCTTTGGTTGCATAGATTTGTGGAGGGAGCACCACTAAGACATCGGCATACAAAATCAAGTCAAAAGAGGGGTGATTACTCACTTGCTATTTTCTCATAGATTTGTGGAGGGAGCACCATTACAGTGTACCTCGTAAAAGCGACACCACAGTTTGTGTTCGCGCATGCTGGTCTTCCCTCCTCCCAAGCAGCAGAAGAACAGCGCGAAAAGCACGAGAGAGAAGGAGAAGGTGACGCGCACGGAACTCAAGAGCTCTTCATGTCTGGCGCTTATGGGTTGCTGAATTAACGCCTGTGCTTGTGTGTATTCTCTCTCTCTCTCTATACGCGTGTGTGTGCGGCTGTGCAGATGTCGTTCAGTGCTCGCCTGAAAACGTTTATCAACCACCCGACCGGCCCGAAGACCACGCACTTCTGGGGGCCGGTGGCGAACTGGGGCTTCGTCGTCGCGGTGAGTCGAGAGCGCTCTGTGAATACCTGCCCATGCGTATATAACGCCCTGACATCGTGCTTTCGTGTCACGTCTCGTTGGGCTCTTGCGCTGTCGAAGCGGGATACGCGCTGCTGGGCTGGACGATAAATGATCTGTTTTGTGGACTCATTCTTTCTATGGTTTTGCTCACTATGCAGGCGATGAACGACATGAGAAAGCCTGCTGAGATCATCTCCATCAACATGACTGCTGGTAAGGAATGAGAAGAAAGTGATGCTGGTTGACATGGTGATAGTAAACCAAATGCTCATGCCGTGTGGCTCACTCTATGTATTTCCCTGTGCGCTTGAGCAGCTCTCTCCGTGTACAGTCTGATCTTCATGCGCTTCGCGTGGATGGTCAAGCCGCGCAACTACCTGCTGCTCACGTGCCACATCTCGAACGAGACGGCGCAGCTCTACCAGCTCCAGCGCGGCATCCGCGCGCAGGTGCTCAACAAGAAGGAGGACAAGTAAACGTTGCGTCCTCCACACAAGAACATTAAAACAGCATCACCCATTTTGGCGTCAGGCGGTCGATCGATCGGTCACTTGCCCAATTCCACAGTAGACATAACACCAACGAATAGCAAGTCATCGTCATCGCTCCTCTATCCAGTTTGGTTTTGGCTAATGCGTTGCGCTTATTCCAATTGTTTGTACCAGAACGCATGAGGAGCGTGAGAGCGGAATGGACCACCAACGAGCAATTAACAAAGAAATCTATGCGTCCAGTCCGGTTACAATACCTGCCTGTCTGTGTGTCTGCCTTACATGCGGAAGACGCCAAACTTGGTCTCCTGCGCGTGCTCGTTCAGCGCGGCGCTGAGACTCAGACCGAGCACCTTGCGGGTGTCCTTCGGGTCGATGATGCCGTCGTCCCAGAGGCGCGCGGTCGAGAAGTACGCCGAGCTCTCGCGCTCGTACTTCTCCAAAGTTGGCTGCTTGAACGCCGCTTCTTCCTCGGCACTCCATTCTTTGCCCGCACGCTCGTAGTTGTCGCGCTGCACTTGGGCCAGCACACCCGCAGCTTGCTCACCGCCCATGACGGAGATCTTCGCGTTTGGCCACATGTACAGGAAGCGCGGCGAGAACGCGCGGCCGCACATGCCGTAGTTGCCAGCGCCGTACGACCCGCCGATGATGCACGTGATCTTTGGCACCTTAGCGCACGACACCGCCATGACCATCTTGGCGCCGTCCTTGGCGATACCACCGTGCTCCGCCTTCTTGCCGACCATGAAACCCGTGATGTTCTGCAGGAATAGCAGCGGAATGCCACGCTGCGAGCACAACTCGATGAAGTGAGCAGCCTTCACCGACGACTCGGAGAACAGGATGCCGTTGTTCGCGATGATGCCGACTGGGTTGCCGTACAAACGCGCAAAGCCCGTGACGATCGTCGTGCCGTAGTGCTTCTTGAATTCGTCAAACTTGCTGCCGTCGACAATGCGAGCAATCACCTTGCGCACATCGAACGGCTTTCGCGCGTCGACTGGGATGACGCCGCCAAGCTCCTCAGGACTGAACAGTGGCTCTTCGATCGGCACCTGCGAGACCGACGGCTGCTTCGTGTAGTTCAGGTTCGAGACGATGCGGCGAGTGATCTCGAGCGCGTGGTGGTCGTTGTTCGCAAAGTGATCGGTCACACCGGACGTTCGGCAGTGCACATCCGCGCCACCAAGCTCTTCTGGAGTCACGACTTCTCCCGTCGCAGCGCGCACAAGCGGCGGTCCGCCCAAGAACACAGTGCCAGTGCCCTTCACAATCACACTCTCATCCGACATGGCGGGCACGTACGCGCCACCAGCAGTGCACGAACCCATGACGACAGCGATCTGTGGGATGCCCGCGGCAGACATGTTGGCTTGGTTGTAGAATTCGCGACCAAAGTGGTCGCGGTCAGGGAAGATGTCGGCCTGCTTTGGCAGGAACGCGCCACCGGAATCCACCAGGTACACACACGGCAGTCGGTTCTCCATCGCGATCTCCTGCGCGCGCAAGTGCTTCTTCACGGTCAGCGGGAAGTAGGTACCGCCCTTCACGGTCGCGTCGTTGCCCAGAATCATGCACTCGATGCCGTTGATGCGACCAATGCCCGTGACGATACCCGCCGACGGCACTTCGTCGTTGTACATGTCGTACGCCGCCAACGGGGAGAGCTCGAGGAACGGCGAGTCGCGGTCCAGCAGCGAGTCGATGCGGTCGCGCACGGGCAGCTTGCCGCGCGAGATGTGGCGCTCGCGGGCCTTCTCGCCGCCGCCGAGGCGGATCTTCGCGACGCGCTTCTTGAGCTCGTCCGTGAGCGCGTTCATGTGCGCGAGCGACTCCTGGAACTCCTTCGACTTGGTGTTGAGCTTGCCGTCGAGCACGTTGGACGGCGCGTTCGAGAGCACGCCGGCGTGCGACGCCATGGCGCGAGAGAGCGCGTGGTGACGCTGCACGCTCGAGGCATTGGCGACCACGCGGCCGAAGTCGCGGATACGGAGCATGCTGCTGGTGTGGATGGACGCGGATGGAGTCACGCACACAGAGAAGTAGACACACCTGCGGACCTGTGCGTGGAATTCGCTTTGGCTTGTGGCTTGTGGCTTGCGTTGCGTGTGTTTGCTTGACCACGAACCTGTCCAGCAACGCAATTTGAAGTCGAGTGTTTTTTCGTCGCCAATCGGGTCAACTTGAAGCAGGCCGGGTTTGGATATTTTTGTCCGACACTTTCAACCCGCAAAATAATGAGACTTTTATTTGTAAAAAGAGGCGAAGAATAGTTGAGCCGTACCCATGGGTTGTGATAATTTTGACCCGGCCTGTGGATGGACTTCGAAACATGATGAATGAAGATGGGGCTAGATATGTAATTTAAAATCCACAAGCTGTCTAAAACTGTCAATAACTGAGTCAGGAATGTGCGACGTGTGACGGTGCGCTTCAACATCGTCTGTGTTGAACACGCCATTTTCATGAGCGAACATGCGGCGCGAACGAGTAGACGCACATGCCCATTCGCGCGAGCGTGGCATTATCACCTGGTACTGTATGCCCCAAATGGCACACACAGCACCGCACGTTCATTTCCTCACCGAGAGGCATTGATGCCGACTTGAAGGCTGCGACGAGACTACATCAACTGCCATTTCGCAAGCTTCCCCAATCACACGAAACTGATTGCCTTGGCCGAAATGCAACATGCGCACCCATTTGATGAAAGTTCGATGGGTTATTGCAGATTATTCGCCTTACTTTCCTATCACAATAGTGTACAACTACAACTGCTCATCGCTTTGATTCACGCAACAACATCCACGTCTTCACCATATTCAAGCAACTTGTCTCCCAGCTACAGGCTGCTTCGCACGTCCACAGACTCTTCTCGTGCTGCATCAACGCCTGTCCGCCAAACAAAAGTCGCGCTTCCCGCATGCTGTCGCTTCCCCGATATTCTTCCCGCTCAGACTTCAGCGGTCACTTCGATAAATACTCGTGTCGAGCTCGATTTTGCAATCGTCAAAGCTCTTCAGGCTCCTCCTCTTCTTCCACTTGCATGGCAATCGTCACAGCAAGGACGTGGTCGCGGCGAAGCTGCTCGTAGTGCTTCAGCGCGGCGTGCTGATCTTCTCCAGACGCCAACTCCAACGCAAGCACCACGTCTTCATCAAACTCAGTCGGGAGGTTCACACCAGCTGCCAAGAGCGATGAGATGCCCAGCGGAAATGTTGTCGGGAACAGCTCAGCGTGCACGAACTTTGTAAATGGCTTGTGCTTCACAGCGATCGCCGAAGCGTAGATCTCAGCAGACCGCTTGATTGATTCTTCACTGAAAGTCGATCGCTCTTTCTTCTCCAGGAACTCATAGATCCGAGCGACCAAATCAGTCGCATACGAGCCGATGTCTTCCACTTCGTTCGACGTCAGCTGCCACAGCTCACTGCCTTCCGAGCACTCAATCTTCGATCGGCAAATGGGGCACGTCTTATTTTGTGCACTCCTGCAATAAGAAGGAACCAGCAAGGGGTTAGAATCCGTTCAGAGATAAATAAAGCCAAACTAAATCACGTACCAGTGTTGGAAGCAGTAGAGGCAAAAACTGTGAGTGCACGGCAAAACCACTTGCTTCTTCTTGTCCATGCAGATTTGGCACTCTGTCTCGTCAAAATCGGAGTCTCCAGCGCCACTACAAGGATCACGCACAAGCTGTTAGACAACGCAACCTCACAAAGAACAGTTCAAAGACGAAGAAAATCTCACCTTAGCTGCTCTGGAAATTGGACAGTGTGCGCAGCACAGGATTTGATGTCTGCGTAAAGAAAGACATGAGCGCACATTAGATAAACACTCACGCTACCAATCCACACCAGCGAAAGAGAGCAGCAGCGTACCTGATAAAAAGCAGAAAATGTAGTAAAACTGGCGCACAGTCAAGATTTTCGCGTGGCCGATAGCTTCCAACTGCTCTGCATCGGAGCTGAATGCCTCGTGCAGCGCGACCGTTGACGTTGCGTCCAAGTCCAGCGGCATTGGTAACTCCGTTCGTCTCCGAATCTTGCGAACCTCAACTGAAACCTTCAGTGTCCATAAAAAAACAATATAATCAGTTAGTCAATCAATCACACTCTGTCGTCACGAAATGGACACACAAATTGCTTACATTGCCACGAACTCGCCACACATACGGCAGGATATCGGCTGAAATGCGGTCATTCACGACAATGCGGAACGCCAAGTGGCACGTCTTCGGCGTTGGACACAGTCGAGCCCTAGCAATGCAAAGGACATAAGCAAACACTCGTTAGACTCGGCTCATGATGGCTCGCTCTATTCGAACGGAAAAGGGGGGCAACGTACCATTCGTTGGCTTGCTTGATGTGGTGGCCAAAGTCGAGGAACGAGCCCATGCTCTGGCGGATGCGCTTCTTCATCTTGTCTTCCTGCACGGACGTCGCTTGGCCCATTCTGCTTGCGTGTTGTTGTTCTTGCTGGTGTTCTCTTGCAACGGGCCGCGCTTGCTTTCCCTTTGTGTGTTGCTTCCTCTGCAGCTTTTAAAGAAATGGGCACATCAGCAGCTGAGTGTTCTCAGCTCAACAAGGAGAGAAGAACAAAATTAGTGAAGAAAGAAAGGAACTTTGACAACGCCACGACCCCGTTTCGCATACAAAAGTGCATATGCCAATTACGAAAAGTTGTGGGGTGCAAGTATGATGATAATCCACTTTTCATGTTATTTTTGTAAGGCAAGAGAGAGTTGAGAGGGCGAGAGTGCACATGAGGTGGTTGTCCTGTTTATGACGAAAAGGGTTGAAGGTGGTCAGAGTGATGGTCGCCTCGGATGCTTTTCGTTCTCTTCGCTGTTAAACATGAAGTCTGGGAGGTTTTGGTTCTTTTTTACACGCCAGATCGAGGCCACGCTCGTGACTGTTGTTGCTTCGTGTTTGCCTGAGCGGAGCCATTTGGCTCGAGTTTGCTGTTGTTATTGCTGTTGTTGCTGCAGACCAGACCACAAGAACGCCAACAACTTTGTTCGCGGGACCGTTCGCACTGAAGGACGGATGGATGGATGCGTATCTGATGCGGGGCTTCTCTGTCTTCTGGTGGAGAAAACACATGGAGGAGGACAAACGGCAATCCCATACAAATACCAAGTCATTTCCTACACATACTGTACAACCTTCGCTCACTTCTCTCTTCGTTCGTTGTGCTGTACCGACAAGAGCTGGCGGTGATGTCATCACTAACTCAAACAATCCACCAGCTGCACACGCACTTTCAGCCCCAATCCGAAAGCAATCCGAAAGCATAGCATCAGACGAGCGCGTGCTGAGCGCGTGCTTGGAGTTGGACAACCGCAACGTTTGGCTGAATGCGCGTGTCGCCTCTCAAAACCGATAAATATTCGATCAAGTACGATAAATGTTTTAAAGGGGGGATAATTTTGCACGCCTGCAAGAACAATAGCCAGAAAACCCCGTTGCGGTTTGCGCGCGTCTCTTCAGGATCGCGCTTCAGTGCGCGACACGGGCGAGCGATGGCGGGTGATTGGGCCGCGCGCAGATGACGCTGAGCAACGCGCGCTGCATTGTGGGGTGTAGGGGCGACACCGCCAAGTTGAGAGAGAGAGAGAGAGAGAGTAACGCAACGGCACATGCCATGGGTGATGACGACAGAGACGAAGAAGAAGACGCAGCGGCGACGCCATCCGTGGAAACGCATCCCAGGCGCACGACGTCGTTTGTGGCGCGCCTCACGCACAAGAACCCCGCGGTAAAGCGTGTCTATGTGAACACCTACGCGCTCTGCTGTTAAACTTATGCTGGTATGCGGGACTTAGGCGTTGTATGTGCATGTGATTACGTGTGTGAAGCACTATGATCTGGCGACGCGGATCGCGATGGAGCGCGAGAGCAGCAAGTACTGGGCTCGTGTCCTGCTGCTCTTCCCGCTCGCCCCGGCGTGCGTGGCGCTGACGACCGTGGTGATTGGCGGCGTGATCATCAACGCCGCGGCCAACAAGTGCAACTCGAGTCTCATGAGTGAGTGTTTGTTCCGCTTGCGTTTGTGTGTGTGTGTGTAAATGTAGACTTGTATGGCATTTCCAGACGCCATATGACTGATCATATCTGTGTTTGTTTGTGTTATGTAGCGTCCATGCAGGGTGCGGTCGCGCTGGGTTACGTGCTGACCTGGTTTTACGCGTACTGCTGGATGGGTCCAAAGCCGATCAAGAGTCTGCGCACGGTGCGCGTGTTCTACCTGGTCTACGGGCTCGTGTGCTTTGTATATGGCTGGTGTACTGACGAAGGCTCGATTGCTTTTTGCGCATGTGTGGAATCCAGCAACCACTGCTGCATTTGCGACGAGCGCCGAAGCGTCTTTAGCACGCAGCAGCTCTGCGGCGGTTGTCAGCAGGTTGGCTCTTCTTGACTACACGCAACTCCTAACAAGATTTCTGAGCTCGGTACAAAAACATCCTAGGCTAACGATGCTTCGACTCCGTGATACTGATGTGTGTGCATGTAGAACGTTTGCAGCTCTTGCTCGGCAACAAAGAAGCTCTTTGAACTGGACGCGAGTGGACGTCCAGTCAAAGACCGGTTCTGCAAGAAGTGCCTCGCGCAAGTCGCGAAACAGCGCGGTTCCAGGATCAGTTGGAAGGACGGAGTGGGGTGTGCAGCAGCAGACCAGCCGCCCACACCCGCGTACTTTGACTGGCGTTCCACAGCACTACTACAGTCTGTGGGAGGTCGATGCTCGAGTCGATGTCCAGCACGAGGTCGCTGCTCACAGGCGGCAGTGGGATCGACACCTTCTACATGGACGAATCGCTGGAGCCGCTCGACAAGGAGAGCTCTGGACTTGACGACCAGGAGTGGGAGCTCTATGAGCGGCGGAAGAGGTCGCACGCGGAGCGTCTGAGTCGCAGCTTCTCGTACACGCGAGAGCAGTTCTTGTCGGATCTCTTTGAGGAGATCGAGTGGTGATTGATTCTCAGAGCCAAGTCTCATTTTATGAAAAGACTCACAAAATAAGGTTATGGAGCCTTAATTTGTGACCACCTGTTTTGTCGAACATGACAGCTTCAACTGTCTTTGAGGGCTGCCATGTTTTTGATTGAGCAAGCTCCATACTTTGTTCAAGAGAAAAACAATCGATCATGTACTGTGATGACAGCATTTGTAACCCCCTGGGAGGAAAATTCTCGACAGTGCGACTGAGAACAGCAAGCAAAGCAAAGCAAAGCAAAATCGAAAGAGAGCAAAAAAGAGGGAAAGAACGCTCCAACATTCAACGACACTCTCCAGGACGCCACTTTTGAAGCGACCGTAGGCGAGCAGAACGATGAGCGGCGGCAACGGGCAGACGATCACGGTGTGCGGCAACGTCTTCCGGTGCGTCTGATGCGGCACTCGCTTTGTGGGTCGCTCTATGTCAAGAGTTATGGGCGGAATGCCAAAATGGCATGACGAACGTACAATGCGTGCTCACTCTATTTGCCTCTGTTTGTTGTATGGTGTGGTGAACAGACTGGTGGAGACGATTGGGCGCGGATCCTACGGAACAGTACGTGGCATGGCGCTATGCGGGTCCTTCTCCCAATGTGATCGTTAACATGGTGTGCGTGATCTTTTGTGTGTGTGTTGTAGGTGCACAAAGCGATCAACTTGTCGTCCGGCGCGGCGGTTGCCGTGAAGCTGATCGGGAAGGACAAGCTGCGCCGCCCCCATGAGCGCCAGAGCATCGAGAAGGAGATCGAGACGATGCGCGTGGCGGTGGAGCAGTACGAGAATGGCCACCCGCACATCGTGCGCTTGCTCTGCACGAAAGAGTCGCAGCACCACATCTTCATCGTGCTGGTACGAAAGAAACACAGCACTTGCAGTCTCTTTTTATCGAGGGTCGCGTGTGCTTATGTGCGTGTGTGTCGAATATACGATTTGCCAGGAATACTGTGCGGGTGGCGACTTGGCGGCGCTCATGAAGGCGAACAACGGACTCACGGAAGAGCAAGCGCGTCTCTATATGTCGCAACTCGGTGCGTCTTACTTGGTTGTATGCATGAAGTTGTTATTGTATCAATGATGGATCGCTCACTCATACGTCTTGTATTATCGCATTTCCTTAGCGTCTGGACTCCAGTTCCTGCGCTCGCAGAATGTGGTGCATCGCGACATCAAACCTGCCAACCTGCTGCTGTCGTCAAAGAACATCGCCGCTGCGAAGCTCAAGATCGGTACGAATCTCTGTTTTATAAGAGATGCTCATCCACAGTGATGATCGCATTGTGCTGCCTCCTTGCTCATTCTCTTATGGCTGTTTGGCGTTTTGGATGCAGCGGATTTCGGGTTTGCGCGTGAATTGCAGTCGAACTCCATGGCGGAGAGCGTCGTGGGGTCACCACTGTACATGGCGCCGGAGCTGCTCGAGTACAAGAGCTACGACGCGAAGGCGGATCTCTGGTCCGTCGGGATCATTCTCTACGAGATGCTCGTGAACGACCACCCGTTCCTGGTTGTGGACAACTGCCACGCGACGAACCACTTGGCGCTGCGCCGCAACATCCAGCGGTACTACGAGCGCAATGGTCGTCTGCGTCTGCCGTCGCGCATTTCCGTGTCGCCCGAGTGCGAGGAGCTGGTCGAAGCGCTGCTCCGCGTGGACCCGCGCGAGAGAATATCGTTTGAAGACTTCTTCCGCGCGAGCTTTTTGCTGCCGCCGCTGCCCACAGACACGAACGCGATGGATCTTGCGAGCTCCGCGTCGATCAACAAGCAAGCGCTGGTGGCGGAGAAGCAGCCGGAATATGGTGAGTGGGCAGCATATTTGTAGTCGTTGTTGTTTTGCAATGCATGGCTTGCTAACATTTTGTTCATGCAGATGACTGGGCGGCGTTTAGCGACGAGTACGTGATTGTAGACAATGAGTACGAAGATGTCGGGCGGAAAGTGCTCGATGGACAGAATCTGAACGTGGAGCTCGAAGAGAAACTGAACGAGAAGCCGCGAAAAGCTGCTGGTAATGGAAGCGTGCCATCACCAGCAGCAACATCAGATGTGGCTGTTCGACCGATTCCGCCTGCAGCTCCGGTCCAAGTCTCAACAGCACCAGATGCTTCGAGTGAGAAAGCTCACTATGTTGCTGCGTCTACGCCTCCAAAGGCGGTGCAAAGTGATGCAGAAGCGCACGGGATTGTCGATGTTGAGGTCGACACGTCAACTCCGACAATTCCTGCTTTTGATGAAGCCAAATTTGAGAGCAAACCACCTGCTGGTGGTGATTTTGCTGGCGAAATCATCACGAAGACTGAAAACTGGCTGGTCGGCGAGCGGAAGGAGTGGGTGACGGACGACAACCGCCTGGAGGAGCTGCTCGGCATCTGCTACAAGAGTTTCTCCTGCGGGAGCGTCGGGCTCTTTGTGCCGACGCCGTTTGGCGACTACATTGCGTTCCACGAAGGCTGCCCTCACTACTACCTCTCGATGGAATCGATCGCGGCTTCCAAGCGAGATGGAAGGTATGATTTGCACTCAGATGTTGATAGTAAGGTGGCTTGTGAGGGATAGCTAAACTGACTCATGTGTGTATCCTCTTGTAGAAACCCTCCATACGTGCTCGGGTGCATTGTTTTCATCGAGGACTACGTGTCCAACAAGGTAGGATTGCTCTGCTCAAACAGAACTTCAGCTACAACAGACTCACGTGTGTTGTTGGTGCTGTTCGCACTGTTAGGAATCCAACCCATTCTCGCTGCGTGAAGGAACGCAGTACCACATCGTCACGGTCACGTCGCTGTCTTCGTCGGGATCATCTGACGTCCTCGGGGAACCAGGCGGTTCTGAGATCGAAGACGGGCTGCCGCTCTCTCAAGTGCTGACATCCCGTTCTCCACGGAACGAGCCGTCGCGATTCGGTATCTTTTCATCAATCACAGGCAGCATCACCAACCCCAGCAAAAACTCCAGGACCACTTCAAATAGCAGCTTCGCGTCGGCGCAGTCCGTGGTCAATGCCGCAACTACGACGCAGCACCAGAGAATATCGTTCCGCAGCTTCCACATCAGCCACCTGGCGCTCTTCTTTTTGAAAGGCGGCAAGCTCCCGTACGTGGCGTTCAACGAAGGTGCGCCGCACTACTACTTGGCGAACGAGTCGCTCCAGGCGGCGATGCAAAGCGACGGCAGCGGGACAGACAAGGCGCCGCCAGCGTACATCTGCGGCGAGATCATCTTTATCGACTCATTCCAAGCCACGGAGGTATGTCCGTTTATTTATCCCCCACAATGGAATTATTTCATTGCTGTTCATGCCAGTCTAACTAACTACCTCTGTCATTTCTTCTGCTTATGCTGCTAGGATTTCAATCCCTACCGGCTTCCGTACGGGACGCGCTTCCACGTCGTCACTGTGGCCAACCCAAAGAAAACCTAGACGAAGAGAGAGATGGTAATCCAACAGTGTCGAGTGTGTGAGCTCATTTGTGTAGAAACCCCCAAAGCTAAAGCGAATCCAAAAAGATCTTGAGTCCCGAGTTCACAGCCTCTACATATAGTCAGGGCAAAAAATAATCAAAGTCTACTTATCTACTTGTAAAAACCCAATTACAGCACGGGGTACGCCGAGATGACGCTGGTGACGTCCGAGACCAGCACAAGGTTCTGGTGCAGACACGTGGTGATCGCGTTCGGGCCCTTGGCCACGGCGAACTCCTTCACGAGGTCCGGATCAGCACTAACAGTATCAGCAGCATCGCTACTGCTGGAGCTCTCGGACTGTGCCCTGCTACTGCTGCTGAGCGCCTTCTGGTAGTCCCAGATGCAGATCTTGGCGTCGTTGCCGCAGGAAATCAGCCACTCGCTCGCCTTGAACGCCGGAAAGTGCACCTGGGAGACCGCGGCGCTGTGCTGCTTGAGGCGGCGCACGATCTGCTTCGAGTTGAACTCCACGAGCGCGATGGACGCGTCGCCGAGCCCCGCCGCGAACGACTTGCCGTTTGGCGCAAACGCGAGCGAGTGCACCAGCGGCGGGTTGAACATGCGGTTCACGCCCGCTGCGTCAGCACTAGCGCTGCTTGCTGTGCTAGTACTGGACGTCGACGAGTCGAGGCTGTTGATGCCGGCGTTCAGGTCGATCTTGAACTTCATGCGTCCGCGCGAAAAGTCCCAGAAGAGCAGGAAGCCGTCGAGCCCGCCGGAGACCAAATCCCACGGCGCGTTCGGTCGGAACGGCGCGGCGCTGCAGATGTTCACGTGCTGTCCACGCAGCGTCTTGTACAGGCGGTGGCTCTCCATGTCGTACACGCGGATGTCGCCGTTGTCGTCCGGCGCCGAGAGGTACTTGCCCGCCTTGCCCGGGTGGCGCGTCAGCGAGTTGATCTCGTCGTCGTTGTCCTGCAGGATCTCCTTGCTCGCGCAGTTGAAGACCAGTCCTTCCTGGCGCAGGTCGAACGTCAGCACCTTGTTGCTCGCAGCGACGTGGATGTAGTCGCCGTCGGCGCTGAACGCCAGCGAGTTGACGGCGCTCTCGCTCGGGTCGTCCTGCGCCGTGATCCCCAGCGCCTTCCTGATGTTCATCGAGCGCGTGGCGCGGGTCGTGCGCACGTCCCAGAGCCGGCACGAGCCGTCGTCGCCGCCCGACGCGAGCACGTTCGCGTGCTTCTCTTCCTCGCAGAGCAGCGCGTTCACGCCGCCGCGGTGGCCGCGGAAACTCACGAGCGGCGTCGTCATCTCTTCAGAGCAATACAGTTGCGGCAGCAATTCGCATTTGATTGGGAATGGTGGCTGTGATCGGAGCCATCGAAAAAAAGAGAAAGGCAAGTGGAACAAATCCCTAAAAACGAAGCAACGCCAAATAGGAAAGTTGAGAGGTTCCTAATCGTAAAATACAGGACAAGCAATGGTGTGTAAATAGGATACATTTATCCTAAAGTTGTAAATTTAGAACTGAAACAATCATTTAGGGCAGCACTGATACCTGGTGGATACAGTAAAGATGGTCTATTATTATCTGGATAGTATCCGGAAACTGCCGGAAACCCCAACAGATTCCACAGCGCTGTGTCGCTGCAACCTCTGGCCGTCACTGTGGTGAACAGCTCTGGCGATGCTTCCCTCTCAATCAGCTCCATCGCCAAATGGTACAGAACCTTCAACAACTTGGGTGCACCCATAAGAACGTAATGACGAATGTACCCAAAGGTGCATGTCAGGCAGCCATGGGAGCGTCTGCAGAGTTTTCTTCTTTCAAACTCAGGTCCTCTAGTGATTTCGACCTCTTTGCTCTCTCCAATGGAGAGGAGAGCATTGGTGTCGAAGGAAACGCAAAGGGCTCTGGGCATGAAATCAGCATCCCCAGTCCTCTCTCGTTGCAGCATTTCAGCTCAAGCAGGCTATCCACAGATGCACTCCACCGCCAACCACCACCACCAAATCGCCACCCTCATCTTTCTTCTTCACCCACACTGAAATTCCCGTCTGTCCACAGTTTCAGCCTGTTCTCACACAGGGATCCCAAACATAACTCATGCAGAAATCTACTAAGCTCCGTATACGTGTGTGCATGGGTTCAGTTTTGTTTTGTTCTCAGGATCCCTGAATTGGTGCTTCAATCGAGGTGTGGGTGCAGATTGCAGACATGGAGAACGCTTTTTCTCACAGCTCTAAAAACTCAGACCCACGACTGCGTGGAAAGTTGTGGTTGCTGCTGGCGCAAGCTCACACCAAGCGCATTTTCTTAGATCTTTGCTCACTGGAGATCTCACTTGGGACAAAAAACTTTCGATGCATGGACTGAGCTTCCAACCAACGGTTCGGGGATGACGACGACACGGCCTCTTGTTGACACGACCTCCCCACCTGTGCAAAGGGTCCATAATGAATGCCTGAGAGCAAACCTTGGTGAAGTCGGCGTCTGTGATCTGGTCTTTAACGTAACAATAGCGCACAAGGTCCCAATTGGCCCAATGGGCTGACTGTTTCGAAGCCTGCCCAAGTCGATGTGTGGGTGTGTTATCCTTGCCAAAGAGCCCACGCAAAGCATGCGTATCAGAATGTACAGTATATCTCGGCTTCGATCTCACTCTCTGAGATTTGTCTTCGAAAAATAAAACAGTTCAGACGAACAACGAAATGTCTGAACCTGTATCCTCAACTTGTTGCTGTCGACAAAAAATATCCCAACAAAATGAGAAATTGCACTCTGCGGTACCAACAGCCAGGAAGAAGCTCATCTGCTGGCCAGAGCAAGAATAGGGAGAGAATATTCGCATCATGGACGAGCAACAGGAGCAGAAGCAACTCGCAAGCTGCGAAAAAGAGGAGAATACGCTGAATGAAGTGGAGGCATCTTGTGACGACAACCAAATCGTTTTATGAAGCCACATAAATATTATTGGCTCCCAAACTTTAGTCGCGAAACTGGCCCCGTCTCATTCAATTGAAAAGTATCCATCTAAAAAAGCACCAGTATTTTGCAAAACATTTGCCTGACTGTAAACAACAACAGCATTCAAAGATTTAGCAAAAATATCCAGCTAAAAGTTAGCATTCACCAAGTATTTCTGCCTCAAAAAATCAAATTGTGCCAGAAAAGCCGGTATCCCATCCTGTCCTAAACTAATCTCTTTTAGGACGCATAAACCTAGGACAACACACAGTTTCAGTCTGAAACAGGGATTCAAAAATCAAAGCCGTGCACATCGGAGTCGACCTGGACACACGTGGGTTTGATTTAGAGCCTGAGCTGCTCCTGAGTTCTTCTTCTGATAGCTGGATGTGGGGGTGCAGATTTGCAGAAATGCAAAGCATTTTTCTCAATCTAAAATCTCTGCACATAATTTGGGTGGTCGTGAAATTCACCACTTTTGTGTGAATATTACTTCCAGTCTCTCGCTTGATGATTTACAATGTGCCTGCCTGTGTGCAGGAAGGCATATTCTGAGATCTTTGATCACTTCAGACTGAAGAGTTCCCATTTGAGAAAAAAATCAAAGCTTTTGGTGCCTTGGCGCTGATTTGGTGGTGACGAGGACACAACCTCCGGTGACAACACCACAAAAGTGAGCGGGGTCCATTTCTTAGTGGACCCCAAAGCTTTCAAACAAACAACGCAAGCCTCGGTGGAGTGAAGTCTGGGTCTGTGATCCGGACTTACAGTATGCGCTCGCATGTTTCCGACGAAAAGAGTCCGAGCTGACCACCGCTTCACAGTCTCCAAGTCGAGTGTGTTATCCTGGCTCCTGAAAGACCTCGAACTGGCAAACGATATGCGTATCAGAAATGTACAGTATTTCTGGGTTTTGTTTTGATCGCCTCGAGTGTGATCTCGTTGTTCGAGTTTGTGAAATGTCTCGTTTTCCAGTCGAATTTACATTTTTGGCACATTTTCAGAAAGGCGAGCATCTGTCCATCCTCCAGTCGTTGCCGCCCAAAAGTGCGATTAACAACAGGCAAACAAGCAAGCGGCCAAGGTGCCAAGGGGTAACTCCGGATTAATCCCTCATCCTTATGTTCTCGGTTGGCAATTTGCAGACGATGCAGGATCCTGAAAGGATCCATTGACCAATTTCTCAGCCCACACAAATGAGAAAGTTGCGCTCTTCGGTAGGTATGCTCGACTAATAGCAAGAAGAGTTCAGAGTCTTGGTCAAGCAGAGAAGTCGGAAAGAATATTCGTACCATGGACGAGCAACATGAGCACAATCAGCGAACGAGCGGAGAGAAGCAAACAAATAAACGAGATGGAGCGGCGCTGCTCATTTTGAAGCCACTTTGGCTCCCAAGTTTTAGTTTCGAAACTCGACCTCAACAAAAATCTCACCATCTCGTAGGTATCCATCTAAAAATGGCCAATATGCAGCAAAAGATATCCACCTAAAAATGAGCAAGCCTCCAAAATAATATCGAGAAAGTATGGGAAACCACTGCGACCAGCCAAAGTTTGTACCCCACACCAAGCAAAGACTGTCTATTTATGCGAAGCGAATCTAGGATTGAGGAACATTCCGATCCCAGTTAGAACAGGCGACCAGTATTCTCTTCTGGAGCTCCTAAAAGATCGCACAATTGATCCGCGAAGCGAGATGAACCAGAACACACGCGACACGTTCGCTGTGCGATTCTCAGCAGCAAGAGCGAGCGGACGCCACCACAACCGAACGCTTGGGAGTTGATATGCGATCTGGTTTGTCGCTCTGGTGAGCGAGTGTGTCTGTCTGTCTGCGTTTTTCTGTCTTGATCTGCGACTGGCCGACTGGCTCACATGAGTCGGACCTGAACCCTTTTCGAGGCGACACTTACCACCGGACCAAAGAAAAGAAAGCGTAGGTTCACTGGACCTCTCAAGGTCCTTGAAGGTGAGCCAGAGCAGGGCTTGAGTTTTTTCTCTCTCTCTGAGTAATCGATATTATGCCTCAGACTCATGGAAGAATAAATGATACCCTCAAAGGGCGGATGGTTGGAAATGCTGACCAGAGATTACCAGCGAAGACTTTGAAATGATAAGTAATTCGTGCAAGAGCGAGCGAGCCCTCCAATGCATGTTTGGGGATGCCGGTTCGCCGCTGGGGAGAGAGTTTATGTTCAGATGATCTTCTGTTAGGAAGGGGTTCTAAAATGCACAACCACCATTTTTGCCAAACAGCATCTCTGGTAATTTAAGTCTGGGGAAGTTGAGAGACAAGAGGGTCGAGGTGAGGTAAGCAAGCGTCGGTGGCGAGGAGAGGATACTGTACTGATTTGCATCACCCTGAATGGAGCGCCGATTCGACCAGATCGCGCCGAAGCAGCCGAGGTCTCTGATTTACACAGCAACTTGCAAAATCTGTGCACTATTGCTGGGTGGGAGCGTATTGTGCTCAGCCCTTTCTCTTTCTTTTCTCTGGGTGGCGACTGGCCTTCAAAGGATGGATCCGCTCACAGTTGGACTCAACTCAAGTCCATGTCGAATCGTACTGTAGCAAGGCAGCAGGCATTTCAATGTCGGCAAATGCAAGGAAAAGAAGCCACCACCAACAGCCAAAACCAATTGTGGGTGTGTCGGCGACAACCATGGAAGAAGAAAGCATGATCGTCGTTGAGATATTATTTCGAGGGCTTTTATGAAAATGCGACCATTATTTTGCTGTATTTTGTTGTTCCAGAAAAAATAGGAGAGATCTCGATCATTTCGCTTCACCTGCAAAGAGACACGACTGCCTGCCTTTTGGTAGATCTCCAAATGGGATATGCGAAACTGGCGTTCTCTTGAACAAACAGAAATAAAGGTTGTGTTGTTCTGGACACATATCTCTTGAAACTTTACTTTACCCACAGGCTGTGCGAGTCTGAGTAACTTCGCTCGAGTTCTCTCGCACTGCCGCTATTACATCAATACTAATAGAGAGAGAATAATGAGCGTTCGTTCGTGGGTTAACTTGATGTATGCCTGCTGCTCTATCAGCGCCGACATCAAGTGCAAGCATGTGTTCGCGCGTGTATCGTGTATCGTGTGATCAAAGGACAAAGCAGGTCCGCAAACCCCACACTTGCGCGAGTAATGGTGGTTCACAGAAATGAACCCAGGAAAAATTCCTAAAAATCAACCTGGTGGATAAGAGCACTCTATTTTTCCACTCTTGACGTTTGTATGAGAAGTCCGTGCACTTTGCAAAAGCGAGGGAAATCAGCTTGAACGGGATGTTGACTGCACCCACACGCATGGAAGGTGTTTTGAAAGGTCTCACTGTCAGGGTGAGCCCTGTGGGTGCAGATGACACAATGACATGAAACCAAGGAGGCATCTTCGGCTGAACCCAGCGGCAAAGCGTCGCGTCGTCTCGTAAAACATTCGCATTTTCAGAGAATGTCGAAACTACAACATTTAGAAAACCATTTGCTTGATAACACTGGCATTTTTATATGTGCACTTGCAATGCAGCCTTGCCGCTTCGAGAGTGGCATGCGCATGGAGGATACATGAGTGAGCTTGGGAGTGAGTGTAGGATATCACCACCAAAGGGACTCTCGTTCTTCCTGATAGGTGTCCTCGCTTGATTCACTTTTGTCTGATCAGTGGAGGAAGACGGGAAAGCGAAGGCGAATCCGATTTGCCTTCAGGACCTGAGGTCAGAGCCAAATTCGTCCGTTCCCTTTTCCTAATTTCCGTTCCTCCGCTCAACTAACTTTTTTCTTTGTGTTCTCATCTAAAAGACTCGACGAATTGTGTGACCGAAAAAACAGATTTATAAGTCAGATCTCGCCTCGCCCAAATCAGATCGGCAGCCAGATAGCAAATGTTGGCGTATGAGTTGTCATCAACATATTCATTACTGCGACCCTATTCTTACATTCATCAAGTCAAACTAGAAACTTTACGTATTTGTTATCAAGCATATATGCAGTTTAAGTTGTGGGTGAGGTGGTTCCAGGTTGTTTTTATGTGGGTTCGCTGGCCCTAAACCCGAATTTCAGCTCACTCTGTCGAGAAGATGTGTTACGATAGAACTGGGATGGGGGGGAGTGGGAGTGAGAGACTGTGTGTGCTCCATGGTCAACCAGCGTAAGCAAAAGCAAAAACGCACCAGACGCCTGGAACAACGCACCCACCCGGAACGAAACAGCGCAGGCCGAGATGCGAGCAGAAGCCATTCTGCAATTCCACGTGTGCCGCACACTTGAGCCGTTCAAGCACCAGCACCAGCTCAACTCTTAACCCCACAAGCACAAGCCAACATGCAGCAGCAATCGTCCCCCGCGACCAGCAAGCAGAGCATGCGCACGATCTCGCGCCAGGAGCTGGAGAAGGCGGTCGGCGCGATCATCTCGCGCTCGTCGTCGCTGCGCCAGCGCATGCTGCGCGTGAAGAAGGCGATCGAGAAGGAGGTGGACGAGGTGGACCAGTACAGCATGGAGATCGAGGAGTGTCTCGAGCGCATCGACGAGATCGAGGCGTTCTGCAAGGAGGTGCGCCGCGACCAGGCGCTCGCCAAGCACTGCGTCGCCGCGCAGATGGACATTGATGGCGAGCTCCAGGAGCTGCTCGTCGAGCGCGAGGAGGAGACCCAGCTGCTCACGCGCATGATGCAGACCCGCGAGATGCACGCCGAGGCGCACCGCAAGCTCATGCAGCACTTTGCGGCGCTGCACAAGGAGTGGCTGCACGTGAAGAAGCAGCAGCGCGCGCTCGCGATGGTGCTGCTGCGCATCAGCCTCGTGCGCATCGCGCGCCGAAAGCAGCTTATTTAAACAAGCAAGAAACAGAAGAAAGAGAGAGCAAGTAGCCAAGAGAGGGAGTCTGCAAGTCAGTCAGTCGTGCGTGCGCTGCGCGAGGCAGGCCATCCCATCGATGTCAACCAAGCGTGTACTAGAGAACCACAACAGTAGCGTCCAGTGATAGGAAACACCACCATACCCCACCGAGCAGATCCGGCACACACACACACAAAGGCGGTCCTCTCCGTGCCATAAGCAGCAGCTGCGGCAGAAGAAGAAGCGACAAGTAATAGTAGCGATAGTTAGCTTATTTATGTATAATAACTAATATCCCCCGACTATCTATCTATCCATCCATCCATCCATGTTGTTCCATCTTCCGTCGTTCCATATCCAATAATGAGCTCCTTATCTGCAGTCTGCAGCCTGCATGGCGCGCGCGCTTTGCATTTCGCGATGGGCGAGAGGCAGAGAGCGCTTTCATTTTCGACAGCCAGCCAAAGCGACAGCCATGGCTCATGGGTTATTACTCACCTTGAAACGTATATTCGCGTCATCGCTGCGCGCAGAGTCGACCTAATAAGCTTGAAATGGTGCTGCTTCGGCCGCTTTGCACTCGTTCGCCTTACCCATCGAGCGAGCGCATACTGTACGGACTGGAAGGGAACGAAGTGAAGGCGATCGAGGATGACCGCTTGCATACCGTAAACAAGGGGAGATGCACACACATTGAGGCAGCCAGCACAGCAAACAAGCAGATCATCGTGCCCAACTGCAACAACAGCCCCATTACGCCTCTCTCACACACAATTACACAATACAAAACGCGCAGGCTTCGGAAAATGGCGCCTCGTGGGCACTCGCTCGCTCGCACGTACGCACAAAACGAAAAACGCGCTTTGCAGCGCGACGCGGAACGAACCGGATACGCGAGTGCGTATTCGTTCTGGAGCGTTTGGCGCGCGCTATTGGATGGAGGCGTTGGTGGGCGTACGTTAATTTGTGATGGTTTGAGTAGATGTCCTCGTGGCCTAATGGATAAGGCATCGCCCTCCGAAGGCGGAGATTGTGGGTTCGAGTCCCATCGAAGACGCTTTTTCGCCAAAAAGCGACAAAGCAAAAGAGGAGCTCCAAACTAAACTGCTCCGAATACAGCACCCAGGTCCCACACTATTTCGGGCGTCCTGCAATATCGAATACCTTAATAAAACTCCTCACCTCTTTGTTTTCATGAAGAGCTGTTTCAGTGTTATGTAAAAGTGTCAGCGAATCCTCTTTTATGTACGGTCTCACTTGATGAAAGTATGCTGCGCCGTGCATAAAAGAGGATTCGCTGACACTTTCACATAACACTGAAACAGCTCTTCATGAAAACATAGAGGTCATTAAATATTGGTTTGAAGAGGGTATCTAATTTGGCGCCAGCAGAAAGCAAGCTGAGAGATCACGTCCGTGACTCGTGTGGCAAATGCAGAAGACGCGCTGCGGATACGCTCTCAGGTGGGGAATGCCCTTCGTGTGTGGAAAGGAGACTCGCGCGGACGGCGCAGGATGGCGGTGAAGCAACTTGACGCTGCCGCAGCTTCGCACGTTTGTTCGAGACCACGGGTTTGCAGGCACTGAAGTCGAGCGGCTGATCAAGTACTTGGATCGCGACAGTCAAGGGACAATTTCC
>JAADVK010000502.1:0-23311 GCA_023334975.1 Globisporangium sylvaticum | reverse complement strand
CCAAGGCTGCATCTGCTCCTTCCCGAGCAACAACAAGCTGGCCAAGCACATGAAGTTCCACTTTGCGAGCGAGGACGTCAAGGTGTGCGTGGTGGCGGGCTGCGGCAAGACGTTCAGCACGACGGGCAACTTGAACCGCCACATGAAGGCCATGCACGGCTGCGATGCTGCTGCTCCCGTGCACAGCAGGAAGAGCGAGTGCAGCAGTCCAGCCGCCTCGTCAGGTGCCTTCCCAAGCCACACGCGAAGCCCTACAGCCGCGGACCAGTGGACTCCGCAGCAGCGCGCCTCGGGATACTTTGAGCCCGAGGCGCCTTGGGTCAACATCTCAGCGACCTCACAGACCGCAGCTGCTCCACAGTACTACTTGCCTCCCATCGTGACCTCGGAGGAAGCCTGGAACGCCGACGTCTTTGACGCGCTTGCGACGATTTTCGACGACCAAGAGGCGGTCGCGGGGCCGATGTCTGCGCTCATGAACTGCAACGTGAGTGTCTTCCAGAACAGCCTCCAGTTCACGCCAGCGTACAACTACCGCTGCTAGGGAGGGGAAAACTAACAGAGCAGTTAGGAGGATAGGCGTTGATGTAGGAAGTGTAGGAGTGATAGTGAATAACTTATGGGGAATGGACAAGTGAAAATGTACGATCAATCAGTCGCAAAGTGCTCGAAGCTTGTCAAAATGTCGACAAGAATGACGGATTCCAAGGTAAACACGCTTGGTACTGAGGACTCTCGCGACACGTCAGCATGGGCACTTGCCTTGAGCTGCCTGTTTGGGACGAGCTTCATGAGCTCTTATGTTGACGAGAGTCCTCGCTCTCAACGCGTTCGGTGCCAGGGTTTTTCATCACAGTCGCGTAATACAATGCAGCAGGAGAGCAACGCATCTTATTAGAGCTTACTCTTACGGCCGGGACCCGTTGAGTCAAGGTGTGCCAGCATTAACGAAGTTGCTCGTATTTAGAATGGGGACTTCAGGCGTCCCCATCGCAGCCTGCACTAAACACAGGCTTGTATCGGAGCTTTAGAGATTACAGGTGCCGCTGTGTGGTGGTGCCAATGTGATTCGCATCTACAGTAGCAGTGTGTGTGGTTGGCCCTCCTCCTCTTGCAGCTCGCGCTCTCTGTGTGTGACCAAAACGCGCATGGTATTGGGGCGTGTGTGAATGTTGCCAATGCAATGCTGATGGCAAACGTAGGTACGCTGTGTGCCCTAAATTGATGTTGCCAGCCCGGTCAGAAGGGTGGACAAGTGTGCGCGAGGAACACTGGGCGGGGAGATGTTGGCAAGTGGGGACACAGCCCCGATAAAACTGGACATGAATGGAAGGCAACACCTGAAGTGACCTTGAGAGCCATCAAGCAAGAGTGGGAAGGTCTTTCCACTTTCCACCCGACTGCAACTCCAGGTCATTGCCTGCAAGCTCTGATCATCAGTGTGGGTACACTAGCCCAACACCGACCAGCTCGCGTTTCTGACCGCAGTGGGAGCCAAGGATAGGCTCGGATTTGGTTTTCAAGGCTCCCATCTCCATGAGAATGCTGTCTGTCGTGCGCTGAGACGTTTGGACAACGATGTTGATTTGTGAGAGGGGCTTCTATTGGCATCGATCACTGTAGCAATAGGTGGTAAGGAGACGGCAAGGTTTGAAGTTAGATCAGTGAGTATACCACGGAGTTCGAAGGTCCGACATTTGATTTACACCCGCAGTAGGGAATAATATTGTGAACGGACCCACATGCTTTAAAGCTCAAAACGCGATGGAAGAAATCCAAGGTGTTCGTTTGTTTGTTGTCGTGTACTGGGCTATTTAATTTACACGTGTGCTGCTTGTTTGTACCTATTCTATCATTGCTACTGCTAGTTTATATGTTACAGAGAGACTGGTCGCTATCGACGGTTCTTCTTCTAGTTGGATCCGACTTCTTCATCACCTTCGAGCATCAAGGAGAGCGCCTCCAGGACCTCCGCGTCCCAGGGCTGGGCGGCTTCTTCCGGCGTCAGCGGCTCGGTGTTTGCCACGCAGGCATTGAGCCACGCGCTGTCGTCGTCACAGTCTTCCTCTTCAGCCAGGTCGAAGAGCCACTCGTCGTCGTCCGCACCCGTGGGGCTCGGCGCGAAACCTGCCGGGGACTTTGGCGAGCGGCACTCTGGGGTCGAGATCTCGAGGCGCAGCTGGTGCTCCTGGAAGTTATGCTGGTTGCGCATGTGGCGGTTCAGGTTGCCCACGGTGCTGAACGTCTTGCCGCAGCCCTTGACTTCGCACAAGTGCACCGAGGTGCCAAAGTGGAACTTCATGTGCTTTTCGAGCTTGATGTCGCTGGAGAACGTGCATGGGCAACCCTCAACGGGACACTCGAGCGGGAGCACTGGCCCGTGCAGGCGGCGGTGGCGGGAGAGGTTGCCCGTGGTCGTGAAGCGCTTGGAGCAGGACTTGACGGGGCACACGTACGGCTTCTCGCCCGTGTGGGTCTTCTCGTGCTCCGAGAGCGTGTACTTGCGGTTGAACGCGCGGTCGCAGCCAGGCAGCGAGCACTTGTACGGCGGGACCTTGCGTTGCGTTTGCTGCTGGCGCTGCAGCTGGGCCGCGAGGCGCACAAAGTCAAAGTTGTACTGGACAGCTTGCATGGTTGATGTGGTTGTTGGTCGCTATGATGATGGATGGAGGTAATTTGGAAAATGAGCTCAAGTTAGCGAGCTGTTTCAACCTGCAGGTGAGGTAGGTAGGTGCCTCCTGTGGGGATGCTCTTGTCCAGAATTGAAGGGCTGTCATACACGTGGGGGCTCTCCCCCTTCCCAGATACGGTAATACGATGTTCGTCAGGACTACGAAACAACGCAGATCAACAGCAGGAGAAAAATCGCGCGCCATAGTTTTCTCAGAGAGCTGCAAATCGCTTCGAGTGGATACTTTGAGCAAGATCGGGACCTCGGTGGGGGAGTAAACTCTTGAGAGGCTGTTTCTGTTGAGGAACCCCCTCTTTAACTATTTACATAGAGGTATTTCGATATGCTAAAGTGTATGGTATTGGAGGGTTTCTGGAGCAGTTAGCAGGTAAATGGAGGTTTTGCGTTTGGACAAGCGAACGAATCCAACGCTGTTAACAATTCCTAGCCACAAATCACAGGGCAAACAAAGCCAGGACAGCTTGGGATAATGTAACGATGGTGATTATAAACAGGCGATATTACATTAACAAATCTAAGCTCAATGAACCGTTATCATTTATAGAAAGGTTTTCTAACATATAAGGTTTTATAAATTTGGGTCAATTTATCCTCTAGTAGCAGTTTTAATTTGCTGTGTCCAACCTCAGATCCTGTCGTACATCATACCCTCATTTTCGGAACACCCCACTAAACACCATTCCGATATATTTTCTAATTGAACTTGCACTAGGATACAGCATACCTGATAATTCACCCAAGACAAGCTCGTCATGTGACAACCTCAGAGGTTGCTGTTGAGCTGACACATTCTAGGTGGTCTGCCCCATGCGAGTACAATCAAAAAATTCAAATCCCAGCCTAGCGTAGCGTCAAAAAAGAAGCTGCGCATACTGCTGCTGCTGGTGGCGATGGTCACGTGGCTCTAAAAAAACTGGAGGAGCAAGGAGCGCTGATCTCAGGGGCTACAGCTGCAACTTGGCTGGTTGGGTTTTCTGAGTTGTTCTCTCCCTGGGAGCTCGGGTTCTTCTATTGCGTGCGCGCGCGAATGGGTCAACAGCGCGCCGAAAATTTCGCGTTGTTCTTTTGGTCGTAAGACACAAAAGAACTGGACTGAGCCCGCGCACAGTCTCACATTTGAAGCCACCGAGGAGGAGGAATAGCTACACTTGGAGGTTGAACTTTGAGGCTTAGTGCACTTGTACAGACGGGGAGGTTCGGGCGTCTTCGAAAGAGATTGGCTGGGGCTATGGGGTGATTCGGATTGGTTGAGCGCGAGCGGAGCAGACTTGTCTGTCTGGCACACAGACATGCAATACCAGCACCGTAAATTGGTCCTTCATCGCTTCAGCTGCCATGACTTGCGGTGGTGTACCTAAGTACCTGGATCTCTTCTCCGTTTCTCTAGTAGAGCTCTCTGAAGTGCTAAGTGGTTTAAGCTGAGGAGCGATGTCTTCGTGACCACATTATTGTCACGCACACGGCTTTCTCGATTCAGCAGTTAGTTGCGACCGTGAAAGTAAAGTCTTGAAGGCCTGCGTTTCACTTCACTTCACCTGTCGTTCGGTACTCTTGAAGAGAAAGGCAAGGTTGCGGTGTGCCCATGCAAATAAATGAGTAAGACAATTTCAAAATCGTTTATAAGGTTTATTCGTTTGCTGCTGTTTAGATCCAATTCATAGGCTGCGGTTGTCTGGGATGACCATCTTCTCTTCGAGGATCAGCGAGAGCGCTTCGAGCATCTCCGGGTTCCACGGCTCCTGGGGCTCGTAATTCGAGAGCATGGGCTCTGCAAGTGGTGGTGCTGCTGCTGCAATCGCACTGGCCGCCACCCAGGAGCTGCGGCCGAACTGGTCCTCGTCGTCGTCGCTGCTGCTTGCGCCGCACGACTGGGACCACTCGTCCGAGCCGCTGGGGCTCGTCGCGCCAACGCTGCTGCCTGCTCGTCGTCCGACTGCGACGGACAGGCGCTCTTCGCGCGTGTGCTGGTTGCGCATGTGGCGGTTGTGGTTGCCGAAGGTACTGAACGTCTTGCCGCAGCCTAGCACGAGGCACGCGTGCTCCGCGGTGCCGTAGTGGAACGCCATGTGCTTCTCGAGCTTGATGTCGCTGGAGAACGTGCATGGGCAGCCAGCCACGGGACATGCGACCGGCATCATCGGTCCATGGAGGCGCTTGTGACGCGAGAGGTTGCCCGAGGTCGTGAAGCGCTTGCCGCAGGACTTGACGGGGCACACGTGCGGCTTCTCGCCCGTGTGGGTCTTCGTGTGCTCCGACAACGTGTACTTGCGGTTGAACGTCCGGGTGCAGCCTGGCTCAGAGCATCGGAATCGCGGCTTCGGCTTCTGGGTTTGGTTCTGGAGTTTGCTTTCGTCCTGGCTGTTGCTGTTGTTGCTGAGGTCCTGGGTTTGGGCTTTCTGTTCGGCTTCGATGGCCAAGTCCATGATGTTGCTGTTGCTCGAGGAGCTCATAGTAGTTTGCTGCATTTGGGTGGTGTGTTGGTTAGGAGGTAAGTTTGTAAATGGGCTCTTTGCACGTCAGTCAATGATGCTGCTGGTAGTGGATAGGCTACAGAAGCAAGCGATATATGCGGTGAGTGCTTCGGTGTATCCATGTCCAGGTCTCCACATGGCGTGGGATCGATCGAGCAGAGGGGGAGTCGAGTCAAGCGAGCAGTCCCACCTGTCCACCATCTGTCTCGCGGTTGTCATACATGTACACGACCCTCTCGTATTGAAGTGGCTCTAGCCAAACTGAGCTGCCGCCGGCTGTTCCTCATGCGAGGCCGTCGTTATGTCCAGATTTTGGCGTCGGCCGTCGACAGTGCGACGCTGGTGAGACGAATACGGGCATCATTGGCTGAAAGTCGTCAACCTCGATGGACGGACGGAAAGCTCCGGCTCATCTCCGTTTGACAAGCGCTCCAGCTCCAGTCGTCGCGGCGCGAGCTAACGACGACGGACGTGTGGCTCGCAGGCGCTGGACTGTGCAGAGACCCGTCATATTTGGTTCAAAGAAAAAGTTTACTGTGCTTACCGTGTTCCCCGAGTATTTCTGCAGCAAACAAACAGCGTACGAAAAGAAATGGATTGATGTGTCCCTGAGTCACGTCACAACCAGCTCAGCTCAGCCCAGCTCGCGAGGAAGGACCAAAGGACAGAGAGAGAGAGAGAGAGAGAGAGAGAGAGAGAGAGAGTTGACTGACCAACGTACACCATCGCCTTTGATAATTTAGTAGCCCAGATGGACATGTAGGCTACAGCACTCTATCCACTTTTACTCAAGTGCACCCGTCAGTACCTCGTAGTGAGACTGAAGAGGGAGTCAATGGCGCTGAGCGTCGTCCTCCATGTCCACTTTTCGCATCAGCTTCCTGTGTTTTCGCAGCTGAGCTGAACGAGTGAGGAGGAACATGATGGAAAAAATCACGCGAACTATACGCAAATCGCTCGCGGTTTCTGCGACCAGATAGCGAGCGATCGCCTATCTGCTGCCTGATTAATCAAGCCATGAGTGCCTGTGGCTGAGGCGCTTGCTTGCTCGCTTGCTTGCTAGTGGTGGTGGCGGTTGTGGACGGAACTCTGGACCTATCGCCGCTTGATCTTCTCTATCGATAGTCGTGCTGATGATAGGCAAGAGCATGAGGTTTTCGTGGTCCACCTTTGAGAACAACTCGGTGGATTTTGTGTGCACTGCGTTAATTGAAAAGTGTGGCTCCGATGCATGAATGCGGTTGCCTCAACTCACGCATCGGAGATTGCCAACACAACAGCTGAAAATAGAGTCAGTCGAGCGTTGCAGGTAGTCAGGTGATAGCATATATAACCTATTGGGTATATGCTACGTGGCTTTTACCCTAGGGGATATATCAACCAGAGCCAGCATCCAGTTGAACGAAGATGAACCGGGTTGAGAGAGTACGAAAGGGTCTTTCCAGCGCTGAGATGTTGCTCTGTTTCCTTTACGTGCACTAGTAGAGCTCACCCTCTCGATAATGCCGCCGTGGATGTCTAACTTCTAGTGGTGTACGCGGAAATACCCACTTTCGTCCAAAAAGCAAGCTAAAATTACCGAATCCGCTGCAACAAGTTTGCTTCGCTCGCTCGCTCAGCAGTCTCAAATTAGAGAGGGCTGCAGTAATAGAGCCTTCCTTGCTCAGACCTTGGAGACCGAAATTCTGCTGTATTTCTCTATGACAGTGGCCAAGGCGCAGACACGCCCGAGTTGCTAGACAGACAGAGACTGCGGAGATTGCCTCAGCGCTGGCGGCTTCGCAATGAGCCAATCTCCCTATCGACTATCTGGAGAGGTGGGGATCTCTGCGTCGACATGAATGGCTGAGGGTTGACTCGCTAGCTCTACCACACTCCTCTGCTCTCTCTCTCCCAGGTACTGTAACACTTACCATCACTCGCTCTTGCTGCAATGAATGGCTGGCTGGGCTCAGCTCATGCTTGGGATCACCATTTCTCTGACCTGTCAACATTGTGATTGGTGGTTAGGCTGGCATGGAAGAGCGGGATACGCAGATCAAGGTGCTGACAGACCACAACACGGAGCTCCTGCGCCTGCTCGAGCACGAAGAGTCTCAGTCTTCGAGTTTGGCAGCGCAAGTCTCGTCCCTGAAGGCCGAGCTCGATGCCCTCCAGACCAAGTACTCGTCGCTGCTCGCGACCGCCAAGACCCACGAAGAGATCGCGTCGCGCGCGACCGCGAGGGCCAGCTGCGCGCCGAGGAAGCGCGCTTGCTGCGCAACGAGAGCGACCAGCTGCGCGCGTGCAACACGGAGCTCAAGATGAAGACCCAGGTGGAGCTCGAGGCGCTCCAGGAGCAGCTCCGCGTGCGCAAGGAGAAGCAGTACCAGCTGCTCGAGAAAATCCAGCACCTTGAAGAGGTGAAGCGCCAGAGCGACGACCAGGTGAGCGGGCTCGAGGACAAGCTGCGCAAGTTCCACGAGCGCAACCAGGAGCTCGAGAGCCAGCTGCAGCTCGAGTCCAAGGCCAAGCGCGCGCAGATCGACGCGAACAAGAACTTCTTCATCGAGAACGGCAACCTGATGAAGGACAAGCAGGAGCTCCAGCAGCGGTTCGAGAAGGCTGAGCAGGAGCGCACGCGCATGGAGGCAGAGAACCGCGACTCGGCTGAGCAGCTCCGCGAGATGGCGGAGAAGGTCTTCCAGCTGCTCGAGCGCCTGAAACTCGCCGAGTTGGGGAAAACCAAAGCCATCGACGGACTCAAGCAGAAGGAGCTCGAGATGCTCGGCCTCAAGAAGAAGAGCTCGCGCTTGCTCAAGGAGGGAACCCAGGAGGGCAAGGCGCGCGTCAAGTCCGAGATGGACAAGAAGGTGATGCTCGAGCAGATCCAGGCGCTCAAGAAGCACAACTCGCAGCTGAGCATCCGGTGCAGCGAGGAGGTCAAGGCGAAGCTCAAGGAGGCCGAGGAGCGCAAGGTGCTCGAAGAGAAGATCAAGACCATGAGCGGCCGGATAGCGTTCCTGCTCAACAAGATGCAGGCGGACGAAGAGGCCAAGATCGTGACCAAGGAGGAGATGAAGAAGATGCACGCGCAGATCACGAGCCTCCAGGAGAAGAGCGGCGAGGTCACGCAGAAGCTCTTCGCGACCGCCGAGAGCAACCGCGTGGTCACCGAGGCCCTGCGGTGCAAGCAGGACGAGCTCGACGCGCAGAGTATCAAGATGGACGCGCTGCAGAAGAAACTCGGCGAGTTGTCGGTCGCGATCGAGAACTCGGGCATCTCGAGCAACGCGTTTGACCACGACAACCAGGAGGGACACGGAAGACAAGGAGGAGGCGGCGGCGGTGGGACGTTTGGTCGCGACGGCGCCAACAACGAGTATCAGCACCCGGAAGACGCCTCCGATGCGCAGAACGGACGGTTCTTCGTCGAGTCTCGCGCGTCCCACGGCGGATTGCTGGTGATCAAAGCCAAGCGGCAGCACGCGGCGCCAAAAGCCCAGCAGCAGGCGATCGAGTTCCTCGACAAGATGAACATCAACGCGTTCCTCAAGCGCGCGCAGAAGAGCATGAACACGAAGCAGATGCTCGTGGAGCGCATCGCGACGCTGCTGACGACGATCCTGACTGCCGAGGACGCCGCGGAGGAGATCAAGCTGCACCTGGTCGCCAAGAGCGATCAGATCAGCCACCTGTCGAGAAAGACCATGCTCATGCAGGAGAAGCTCACGAACGAGGAGGACGCCAAGCGCAAGACGCTGCTGCGGTACGTCCACGAGATCAAGTCCCGCGCGGCATTGATGATGACCCAGCATCAGCAGTCACATATCCACTCAGGTGGTGCTGGTGGTGCTGGCGGTGGAGACTTTGGCATCCTCAAGCTGCCAGAGAGCGGCGTCGGCGACGAAGAGGTTCATGCGATCGCAGCGCTGCTCCGCAATGCGGCGAACGTCAAGGAGCAAGTCGACTTGACTTGGTGGGAGATAGAGGAGGAGGAGGGCTTTGATGAACGCTGTGGATGTTGCTATTTAATATTTACAACCCTATGCCAAACACAAAGCACAACAACAGACCGAGGGACGGGAAGAGGGTCATGCTGCACTCAATGCAGAGCAGTGGACAGCAAAACCACTTTGGGGCAGGGTTGGTACTCACGGTGTTGTGCTCTTGGATTCGTGCTGGATTATGTGTGGTGCCAACCGATCCGCGGATTGGTGAGCGCGCTTGCGGACAAACTTGAGCAGCTTCCGCAGCAAAACGGAGAGCTTGTGCCACTGCGTGATGCTGCATGGCTGTCGCGAGGGTGTCTTCTTCTTGTTCTTGTTCTGCTTCTTACACCGTGTACGCAGTGTTCGACCGCTCCTTCGCGCGCGCCTTCAGCAGTATCCTGTGCAGCGACAGCAGGTTAGTGCGACCAGCGCGGCGGTCGGTCGCAGGCACTTGCTCGTGCCTCGTCTTATCCATGAAGCGCAGTAGCTTCTCCACAGTCGTGCAGGCGTCGCCAATGTTCGCGATGTCCGGAGTCAAGTTCGCAAGCACGCCTGCTCCGGCACCATTCTCACCTTGCGCAGCACTGGTGACTCGGTTTGACTCGCGGATCAACCCTTGCGCTGAGAGACTCTCCATCACGATCTCGTCGTCGTTCACATCGTCATTCGAACCCGATGCAGACACTTCCGGGTCGTCCAGGTTGATCAGCTCCATCGCCACTTGCTCCGTGTCGTCCAAGCCGTCGAGACCGAGCGTCGCCAACAGGTGCTTCTTCGTCGACAGCACGGACAAAAGCTCCACAAACTCAGCGTAGACAGAGCTGTCGAGGGGCCGAGACAAGTCTTCGTTCAGTTCTGGAAGCAGATGCGTCGGCAGGTAGTTCGACTTTGCCCACGCTTGACGGATCGAAGTCACAGTCGTCGAGGTCCAGGCGCGTTGGAGCCACAGCAGCGCATTCCGCGTGTGTGTGAAGGAGTGGACGTCGAACGCAGGCAATGGCACAATCTCGTCGCCACTTTGCTCATCAGTTGCCGCTTGCTGAGCTTCCCAAGCCACGTACTCTTCCAGGATAGTGCGCAGCATTTCTCGGCGAAACGCGACTTTGAACGATCGAATCACTCCCAGTTGAAGCGGCTGCAAGCTGCTCACGGAGTTCGGTGGCAGCACGATCAGAACCACCGAGTCCACCTTGAATCCAGAGTCGTACGAGCCGCTTGGATCAAGGATGCTCGCGGCTGCCATGTGCGACGGGCAGTTGTCGAGAAGAATGTACCAGATCTGCTTCCGCGACCGCGCTTCATGGTTCATGAGGTTCACGAAATGCATGAGAGTCGAGGAGTCCTGGCACGCCTTGCGCTGTCCATGGTAGTGCACTCCAAACGTGGACGCTGGGTCGACCTCCTTCAACGAAGCTGGCTGGCTGTTGGCGCCGATGGCTTGGAGGTTCAGCTTCTCGCCCGCAGCGCTCACACTGAACGCCACCGTCAGCTTCTCTTGGCTGCGCGAGTCAAGGTTGACAGTCGCATCCGTTCGGGACGAGGTCGTGCGGTGGCGAATTACGGCTTCGTCAATGTTCCAGATGCACTGCAGAGGCACATGCGCGAGCGCCAGCTGTGTCCGTATTCTCTCCATACGTTTCTCCACGTACGCTGGGTCGGCAGAGATGCTGTGGTGCTCGTTCTTGGACAGCGAGCGCACATTGCGACGCTGCGTGTAGCGGTGCAGCCACCCGTTTGACGCCTTGAAATCGGTCAGCGACACCACGACTTCATCGGGAAGATCCGAGCTGAAATCCGCCAAGATCTTGTTGCGGAACTCCATCGCTTTCGACTGCAGCAGATCGCCCGTGACTTTCAGACTCGGCGCCTCGAACTCGACTTGCACTTGCCACTTGTACAGCATGTCTTCGATAATAGATAACTTGTGTTGATACTGGAGCACTTTGCGGTGGTTTGTGCTGTCCGAGGTCGCCTGCGCTGAGATCGCCTCTTTCTCCTTCACCATCTTGGTCACAGCGGTGCGCGAGACGCCGAATTTCTCGGCAGCAGCCCCCTGAGAACCGCCCTGCTCCACGAACGCGAGGATCTCGAGCTTCTCCACATTCGTCTTGCGCACGCGCCGTCCCTTGCGATTTGGTACACCACCAGACGGAGGAGCGGCTGGAATCGGACGCTCTTCCTTCGGCGCTGGGATATCAGCAGCAGCAGCGGCAGCAGCGGCGCTTGCAGCTGCACTTGGAGGAACTTCGACAGCGACGCCTGTCGGGATATTAGTTTCTGAGACCAGAGGGGAAACCTGCTGCTCTGACTGTCCTTCACTGAAGCTCGCTGAAGTTGGCAGCTCTAGAGCTTGAGCTGGTGCCGCTGTGGAGGAGGAGTCCGCCGCTTCAAACTGCTTGGAGACTTTGCTCCAGATCACTTCCTTGTCTTTCACCATTTTCGTCACCGCCGTGCGCGAGATGCCAAACTTCTCGGCGGCCGCCACGTGAGTCCCTCCCTGCTCCACAAAGTACAGGATCGCGAGCTTCTCCTCCTTGGACTTGCGCACGCGCTTCGACTTCCCTCCAGAGTCCAATGTGCTGTCATCAGATGAAGATTTCGCCTTTGAAGGCGTCAGGTTCTCAGCAGTAGCGTCGTCTGCTCCAGCGGATTTGCGCTTCCTCGTCGACTGTTTCTGGTCACCTCCCGCAGCGGAGCGAGTGATGGTGATAGCAGACTCCTCCTCTTCCGTCATGTCGGGGTCTTCGTCACTCTCGCTGCCGCCACTTCCAGCAGCAGCAGCAGAGGCAACAGCAGCCGCTGCAGCGTTGGCGAGTGACGGAGCAGACTCCGCCGCGTCCTTGACGATCTTGGAGACGTCCGTGCGGCTCAGGCCAAACTTGGCCGCTGCAGCAGTCACCGAACCCCCATGGCGGATGAACTCCACCACCGCTCTCTCAACGCCGCCGCGCAGCAAGCTCTTCGTTTCTTTGACTGTCACTGTAGTAGTGGTGGTCGTCGTCGTCGTCACGATCTCGTGCTGTCCGTCGCCACCGGCTTCGACCACACTCTCTTCTTGGACCACGGACTCTGTGACGTGTTCGCTGTTGGTCTCTGTGTCTGCGGTTGAAGCAGCTTCTTCCGCGCCAGTATTGACGGCGAGTACGCTCTCGTCTTCCGCCGCCACCAACGATTCGCTGGCGCCTGCCGCGTGGTCCTCTTTGCGACCCGCGCGCTTCCCCTGTGGTGTGTTATTGGGCGCGCTGACGCCGGCGTCGACGTCGCTCACTGTCGATTGACCAGACTGGTCGCTCGTGCGCTCTCGCGGCGCGCTGGACGCGGCGGTGGCCTCGAGCAGCTCGTCCATCTTCGCGCGCAGCTTGGGGCTTCCTTGGCTTGCTCTTGATATTCGCGTTCAAATGCTTTGAACGTTTGAACCGCGTGGAAGAGTGACCGTTCATTTCGATAGTGACATCGTTATGGGTATCACAGCATTCCGAGGTGTTATTGTACCTTTTAAAGGAGTATCCATTCTGTTTGCACTTTTATTTCCCTGTTTAAGATTTCCCCTTCCCCTGTTTGAATAAAGAGGGTATATAACCTTTAAAAAATAAAAGGTGCATATTGAGGCTCTTTATTTAGGGTAGCCGCACACGATTCGAATTGTTTCGAGCCAAACAGCGCCAACAAATTGAATCCCGTCGCGGTAAACACCATATACACACGCTATACAGCCGCCACGGGATTCCAATTGGTTTTCAGTGGTCGGCTCGAAAGAATTAGACTCTCGTGGCGGTCCGCGTTTGTGCAGATAATTACCATTCAGACTTAAAAAGGCGTTTCGATTCGACTCGGTTTATCCTGGTAAAACCGGTTTCTTGATCTCAACCTACAAACAAAGTCTCGAGGTTGAACTGCATTTCTATCGAGTGAGTGGCAGGCAAAGATGTGGCGGTGTGCACTGGCGAGTGCGCGCGCGAGCGGTCGGCGTCGCGCTCTGCGCAGCGCGTCTGGCGCGAATGTGAATGCGCGTACGGATGCGCATACGCTCCTTCTGTCACAGTCGACCCGCTCACCCGCGTTCTTGCGCTTCAACAGCTCTTTACTTCCAGCGAATGCAGCAGCACTCTTGACGCGCAATGGCAATGGCAATGGCGGTGCGGTGCGCGCGCTGTCGACGTCGCTCGAGAGCAGCGTCGAGTCGATCTACCAGAAGAAGACCCCGCTGGAGCACGTGCTGCTGCGTCCGGGTATGTACATCGGCTCGGTCGAGACCACGAAGGACGCCATGTGGATGCTCTCGGAGACCAAGGACGCCGACGGCGTGCAGCGCATGAAGCAGCAGGTAGTCGAGTACGTGCCGGCGCTCTACAAGATCTTCGACGAGATCATCGTGAACGCCGTGGACAACAAGGTGCGCGACCCGAGCATGCGTCGCCTGGACATCGTCATCGACGCCGGCTCCAAGGCGAACGGCCACAAGCCCTGGATCTCGGTGCACAACGACGGCCGCGGCATCCCCGTCAAGTTCCACAAGCACGAGCAAGTGTACGTGCCCGAGCTCGTGCTGGGCCACTTGCTCACAGGCTCGAACTTTGACGACTCGAGCGCGCGACTCACGGGTGGACGCCACGGCTACGGCGCCAAGCTCACGAACATCTTCAGCCAGGAATTCGTGGTCGAGACCGGCGACACCAGCACAGGACTCAAGTACCGCCAGGTGTGGCGCAACAACATGCGCGAGCGCGGCGAGCCGGAGATCACGCAGCTCGGCGCCGACGAGAAGGACTTTACGCGCGTGTCGTTCAGTCCAGACCTCGCCAAGTTCGACATGGAGAAGCTCACGACCGGCATGACGCGCGTGCTCAAGAAGCGCGTGTTCGACGTCGCCGGCTGTCTCTCGGACGTGAACGTGACGCTCAACGGCACGAAGATTCCGATCTCGGGCTTTGAGTCGTATCTCAAGGCGTTCCAGCACTCGACGACTACTATGCCAGTGAGTACTTCTACACTTGAGAGCGGAGACGCGGACTCCGAGTCGGCGACGGAAGCAGCAGAGTATATCTACTCCCGCGTGAACAAGCGCTGGCAGATCGGCGTGCTGCCGTCGGACATCGGGTTCGTGCAGGTCAGCTTCGTGAACGGCATGTCGGCGCTGCGCGGCGGCACGCACGTCAACTACGTCGCGGACCAACTCTGTCGACGCATCGCCGATCACGTGAACAAGAAACACTCGGAGCTCAACCTGACTGCTGCGCAGGTGAAGCCCCACCTGGCGCTGTTCATCAACTGCATGATCGAGAACCCGACGTTCGACTCACAGATGAAGGAGTACATGTCGTCGCGTCCGTCGACATACGGCTCGACGTGCATTCTCTCGGAGCGGCTCTCGAAGCTCGTGATCAGCAACTCGGGGATCGTCGAACGCGTCGTCGAAGCCGCAAAGTCCAAACAGCGGGCCGCGCTAATGAAGAAAGTGTCGTCGCCGCGGTCCAAGACGAGCGTGAACGTCCCCAAGCTGGAGGACGCCAACTTGGCAGGTGGAGCACGCTCAAATGAGTGTGCTTTGATCCTGACCGAGGGCGATTCCGCGAAAGCACTCGCTGTCGCTGGACTCGCGGTCGTCGGTCGCGACAAGTACGGCGTGTTCCCTCTTCGTGGCAAGTTCCTGAATGTGCGCGACGCGACCGTCGCTCAGTTGTCCAAGAACGCCGAGTTTGCGCACCTGTGCACGATCCTGGGCTTGAAGATGGACGAGAAGTACGACACGCCGGAGAAGCGCCAGCAGTTGCGGTACGGCAAAGTGGTGATCATGACGGACCAGGACCACGACGGCTCGCACATCAAGGGGCTGATGTTCAATCTGTTCCACACTTTCTGGCCCGACCTGCTCGAGTGTGGGGACTTCCTGAGCGAGTTCATCACGCCGATCATCAAGGTCACGCCGCGCAAAGGCAGCAAGAAGAGCGAGAACGTGCTGAGCTTCTTCAGTCTCCCCGAGTACTACGAGTGGAAGCAGAGCCAGTCCCCTGAAGAACTGAAACAGCACTCGATCAAGTACTACAAGGGTCTGGGAACCAGCACGAGCGTTGAAGGCCGACAGTACTTCCAGGACCTGGGCAAGCACATTGTCGACTTCACGTGGTCTGGCGACAAGGACGGCGATGCGCTCGACATGGTGTTCAGCAAGACGCGCGCTGGTGACCGTAAGGAATGGCTGCTGAACGAGTACTCGCCCGAGTCCTTTCTGGACACGAGCAGCGGGTCGGTGTCGTACAGCGACTTTGTGAACAAAGAACTGATCCAGTTCTCGCACGCAGACAACGCTCGCTCGCTGCCCTCGGTGGTCGACGGGCTCAAGGTCTCGCAGCGGAAAGTGCTCTTTGCGTGTCTGAAGCGCAAGCTCACGAAGGAAGTCAAGGTCGCGCAACTCGCTGGGTACTGTAGCGAACACACGGCGTACCACCACGGCGAGGCGTCCCTGCATTCGACGATCGTGAACATGGCGCAGGACTATGTCGGCGCGAACAACCTGCCACTGTTGTATCCGTCTGGACAGTTTGGTACGCGCCTCCAGGGCGGCAAGGACGCCGCGAGTCCGCGCTACATCTTCACGCTGCTGCAAAAGTACACCCGCATGCTGTTCCCCGAGGAAGACGACGCGCTCCTCAAGTACGTCGACGACGACGGGTTCCCAGTTGAGCCAGTGCACTACGTCCCGATCATCCCGATGCTGCTCATCAACGGCTCGGAGGGCATCGGCACTGGCTGGTCGACCTCGATCCCGAGCTACCATCCGATCGAGGTGATTGACAACCTACTTCGACTGCTGGACGCCGGCGAAAATGCGCACTCCAGCCCAGACGACGTGGTGCTGGAGAAGATGACGCCGTGGTTCAAAGGGTTCCAGGGCGAGATCCACCAAACTGGCGAGCAGGCTTTCGTGTCGCGTGGCAAAGTGAGACAGGTGAACACGACGACACTCCGGATCTCGGAGCTGCCCGTGGGCAAGTGGGTCGAGGACTACAAGAAGTTTCTCTGGGACCTCGTGGGCAAGAAGACGGTCCGCTCGTTCTCCGAGCACCACACCGAGCGAGACGTTCGCTTCGATGTGACGCTCACCCGTCAGGATCTGGCAAAGCTCGCGGGGCACGAGGACGCCAACGAAGTGCTGATCAAGTTGCTGAAACTGGAGTCGAGCATCAACACGAGCAACATGCACGCGTTCGATGGGAATGGTAAATTGGTTCGGTACGACTCGAGCGAGGACGTGCTGCGCGCTTTCTATGGGATCCGCCTGAACTTGTACTCGGTGCGCAAGGCTTTTCTGGAGAAGAAGCAAGCGAAGGAAGTGCTGAAGCTGCACAACCGCATCCGGTTCATCGAAGAAGTGTCCGACGGCGATCTGCAGATGGTGCTGAAAGAGCGCCTTCCAAAATCGAAGCTCGTTGCGTTGCTGAAGGAGCGCGAGTTTACGCCTGCGGCGGCATTCCGAGAAGAGCAGCAGGACGAGGAGATTGAGAACTTGAGCACTGAAGATGGAGAGGACGACGTCAGTGAACCGGAGCAGAGCGGTGGTGCCGAGTACGACTACCTCCTGAACACGTCGCTGCTGAGTTTCACGAAGGAGCACGCCGAGAGGTTGCAGAAGGAGCACGACCTGAAGCAGGAGAAGCTCGAGCAGCTCCGAGGTATGACGCCGGCCCAGGTCTGGCGCCAGGAGCTCCTGCAACTGCGCGATGCGCTGATGCACGACAAGGACTACCGCTCGAGCAGCAAAGCCAACTAGGATATGTAGACGAGAGAACGAGAGAGATAGAGCCACATACAGGAGGGGAAATCGTCACGCAAGGATACGTAAATTGCCAGGTGAACATGCCAACAGACTTTGAGGTGGTGAGCAGAGGCTCACAGAATCGTCAAGATATGACTACTGAACTACTACTTTAGCTCATGTTTTTATTGTGTATTAGTATGCGAAAACACTCACACACACGTTCTTCGAGTAGTAGAAATCGTACTACTTTCTACTACTACTACTTTTCATACTGGGTGGGGGAAGCAGCACAGCGACCTCGACTTGCTTATTCATGAGAAATCTGTTTCATGTCTGACTTTTGCTCAAGGGTGAAAAAGAAAAGTCAGCAAACTGTTGTCTCCTTCTTTGAATATGAACAGTATTCTTGCAATGTGGAAGTTAAAACACGTACACGGGAAACACAAATCCAAGAAAATATACCTCGGAGATCACGCGGTGATAGAGTGCGCTTAGTAGAGAAGACTTGCACAAATCTGAGGCTCAACGTCAAGAACGAGCAGTGCCGTGTTTACAGCTTAGTGTGGTAACGTTAGATGCGATGTCAAACAGCTTTCTCCTATATTCAAACAACCCCGTTTTGTCGATCAACCCTTGACAAAAGGGGTTTGTTTTACGTGCAAATGAAAAATCCACGCGGTTCAAACGTTCAAAGCATTTGAACGCGAGTACCAAGTAACGTGCAAAGATGGACGTGCTGCGCGCGAAGATGGACGAGCTGCTCGAGGCCACTGCGTCAGTGCGTCCAATAACACGCCACAGGGGAAGCGCGCGGGTCGCAAAGAGGATCACGCGGTAGGCGCCAGCAAATCGTTGGTGGCGGCGGAAGACGAGAGCGTACTCGCCGTCAATACTGGCGCGGAAGAAGCTGCTTCAACCGCAGACACAGAAACCAACAGTGAGCGCGTTCCGGCGTCCGAGGTTCAGGAAGAGAGTGTGGTCGAAGCAGGTGGCGACGGACAGCACGAGATCGTGACGACGACGACCACCACCACTACTACAGTGACAGTCAAAGAAACGAAGAGCTTGCTGCGCGGCGGCGTTGAGAGAGCGGTGGTGGAGTTCATCCGCCATGGGAGTTCGGTGACTGCTGCAGCGGCCAAGTTTGGTTTGAGCCGCACGACTGGGACCACTCGTCCGAGCCGCTGGGGCTCGTCGCGTCAACCCTGCAGCCTGCTCGTCGTCCAACTCCGACGGACAGGCGCTCTTCGCGCGTGTGCTGGTTGCGCATGTGGCGGTTGTTGTTGCCGAATGCGCTGAACGTCTTGCCGCAGCCTAGCACGAGGCACGCGTGCTCCGCGGTGCCGTAGCGGAACCCCATGTGCTTCTCGAGCTTGATGCCGCTCGAGAACGTGCACGGGTAGCCCTCAACGGGTACTCGAGCGGGAGCACGACGACGCGGACTGGGGCGAGGTATAAGCAGCAGAGACAGCCAGGCATACAAGTGTGTGAGCCAAGCTAAAGCTCCTCTTCTTTCGCTAGTCTTTTGAAACAAATGTATGTGCTTTTCACCTATTGCTCCCATGAAAAGAAGAGCCCCCTTGGTTGAACAGACACAGTGCCCCATTTTGCGGGAAACGCAAACGACGTGCGCCGAAGTCAAGCTGGTTATTGAAAGACGAAGTGTAGATTTGTAATGGACAAAAGCACAACACAAAAGAAACATGGACTGTGAATTACTAGTACAAGCAAATGGGTGCAAAGTTCAGAGCGGATGGATACAATGTTGAGACCCGAGCGATAGGAAGTACTTGTGAGGGTCTTGGGAAGGAGCTCTCAGAAGTTCGGTCAGTACCTTTGATGGTTCACACTGTGTTTCCCCAATAGACGTTCTTTTGGATCGGAGTAATACTTACGCAATCCGGGAACTTTCTCAGAAGTTCGCCAACACAATACACTCTCCTCGGATAGTCACACCAATCCACACAATATCCGAGAGTCAAATATACAGCCCGTGATTGAGAAAGAATATGTAGGGGTTTGATATGCTGTCGATCTGGGGCCAATACCTCGTCACCTCCAAGATCGGAACTCTTCCACACCTGGGATAGAGCCTCAAGAATGGGGACTTGCCCTCTTTTCGTGTCCTCTTGGGATCTTTTCTTGCTTCTAGGAAATCCTCAATCTGGGGCCAACTCGACCCTCTCTTCGGATATTCACTGGGGGAAACTTCTTGAAATATGGAGTACACACACTGGCCTTTCTGTTTGTGCCCAGAATGACTTATGCGTGTGAATGTGAGATTTGGGTATGGTTGAGAACTCGAACTCACGCACACAAATACAAGCACTCTTCAGACCACACACACACGCAATGCCCTACCAAGTCAATGCAGATCAGGTACACACCAGTACTCACCCTTAGGCCGCTGATGCCTGTTGAACCGAGCCACTTGTAGGATTTGTCGTAGTCGTTGTCGAAGTTGATGCTCGTGCTCGTGTGCGCGGTGGTCAGCGGGAGACCACTTGCGTACTAGACGATAAATCCGGAACTACACTTAAAACTCTGCTCTCTTTTCTCATTTGTGCTTCTTGTTTCATGGGTAACTACTCTTGTCTCTCTTGGTGCAAACTGATCTCTTCTTTGCTTGTGTCAAGCCGGTTGGGCACGCCACTTGGGGATCCACTCGTACTTTCTGCGCACCTGTTCTGTGGAACTTCAACTTGCGTGTCCCGTCTGCGAGGAAGTCTGGGCGTCTCGGAAGATGTCTGGGAAGTGTGGTGGTCTGGGTCTCGGAAGTGACTCGGAAGATACTCGATGTCTTGGAAATGTCTGGGAAGTGCTTGAGATTCTGGGATGTCGGAGCCTCGTGAAGATGGGTTCAGTAGGTAGTCAGTTGGTGACGCCACTTTCGGTCTGGATTCTGGATGCGAAGGCTCTCAATGATCCAACGATCGGTTCCTCGGAGCGACGAGGCGGAGGGTACGCACGTGCGACACTTGATGACTGCTTTCTGATCTGGGTCAACGAGGATGGCCTTTCACAATGACCCGAAATGGGACAAACTCACTTCTTGGTAGACTTGCTATGTAGATGGGTCAAATGGTCGGAGTCTGGGGGGGTCAAATGGGCTCTTCTCAGAGTGACGATTCCGGGTCATCTGCTGAAACCTTAGCCTGTGGGTCAGTCATCAGCTGATGAGGGAGGCCGGAGTGATGGTCTTCCTGGACGAGCGAGGGCGTTTGCTGCACACTCCACTTCTTGGATTTTCGGGAGTGCAGGTCATATTCTGGGACTCTGCGCTTGGTGTTTTCTTGGCCTCACTCTATCACAACCGCCCCTTGACGAGAATGGGCTCGGGGCGTCAGCTTGAGTAGTCTGTTCTTGTCACCAGTCTTCTCTTCCAACCGCGAAGTTAGATGAACGTACACTAGCAGCCCCTTCCGCAGCCACGCCAGTACCCTCTCAGCTTCTATTTGCCGTGTTCCTTCCCGCGCTTGAGACACCAGCGGCCAACAGCAACAGTTCATGCTGAGAAGAAGGTCGTCTCCGCGCGCAGTCTCGAAAGCGCCGACCAGCGAGCTCGCTTGAATCCTGCGCCGCCTCGTCCGTCGTCCGTCACTCTTTCTGCCTGTAGCACCACTACTCGTTAGCTTCTCGTCCCGCCTCGGCGTCTTCACACCAAATTGCCCATGGACCCAAGCAAGGTCACTATGGAGATGCTACTGAACTCGTCGTCTGCGGACACGTCGTCGACTGCGCGAGATCCTATTGCGGCGGCACCGGCTGCACCTGCCTCGGCGTTTATGTCGACTCCTGCTGTTGCCTCTTCGGGGGACCTCTTCTGGCGCTGCGCCAAAGGCTGCATCTCGCACGCCAATTTCCGCGTCGAAGAGGCGAAGGCCGTCGCAAAGAGGCCTGCTGTGACCCGCGCCGAGCTTCTGGACGTATGGGAGAGCGGAGAGTCTGGTGTCTTCGACCCGAGGAGCCTGCCGTTGAGTTCATCGACACGCGCTCCGCTCTCTCGGCAAGCACCCATTCTTGGTGACTTATTGAGGCGACCCGACTGCTGGTACCGCGATAGCTTCGGGGAAGAGTACAGATCGTATTCCCAAGAGTGGACCTTCCAAGCATCTTGCGGCTCCAGCTCGCGCTCCGTCCAAGCAACTCTTCGACTCTACGACGTCGCCTCCGACTTCCGACGTGAAGAAATGCAAGACTCATGGGTTCCTGAAGGCTCCTGCCGGGAAAGAGGAGTTAGCATTTACGCCCGGCGCGAAGATCTATCTCTTCAACCCTCCGCTGAGGTCAGTGCCTCTTCCCGCCGGCTTCCGGAAGGTGAAAGATGATTGTCAGGTTATTGAGAACTAACACCTTGTCGCACACACCAACCTTCATGTGCATGAGCTTGGAGGTCAGCTTGAAGACCACTGGAATACCCTACAAATAAACATGCGTATGCAAAATTAATATGAAGTGTGCGCGTCCCGCATCGCACAATTCGCAAACACTTACTGCAATTTTGAGCGCGCGGCAAGCGTCGCTGCTGATACCAGACTGGTCGGTGGTCACACGCACAGTAACACGACGATCGTTCGCGGCGAGCAGAGCTGCAGCAACCTGGTATACACAATACACACATACACATTACATAGTTGATAATTGCGTGTAAGGAGAGGGCATGTGGGTGTATACAAAAACTTACATGTTCGTATGTGAAGATGAACATAGAGACATTGACGCGTCGCTTCGCTTCGGCGATGAGACCGATCATCTTAGCCAACGACGCACCGTCGTCGTCAAAGCGGAGGCTTGCAGCGAAAGAGCCGGTCTCTGGCACGCGCTCATCGGCGCAAGTGAGTGTGTGGCGGACAGTTGACAGCGAGGCAGAGAAGCCGGACTCGAGAGCAGCCTTCGCAGGGAGGCCCATCTGGGACACCCGCGCCTGGTAGAACCAGTAGCGGAGAAGGGCCTCTGCAGAATTCTCAGCTTGAAGGGACGGCCCCGAGTGGAGTTGGCGGAGGTGGAGGAGTTCATGGGTGGTGGGACTTGTGTGTTGAGATGATTGTTCAGAAACGTTCATGCCACACAGCCCACATGCGGTGTGTGTCATGTGTCAGGCGTGCGAGCATTCTGTCCTTCGTGCTGGCACGCGTTGCTACATTCTGTTCTTCGTCTCTGAGCGTGTATACCGTATAAGTTATGTTATTGAAGTGCGCACTGAGTGGTTTAATGTAGAGGTAAACGCCGGTATGGTGAAAAATTGTAGCGTAGGTGAGAGAGATAGATTCAGATAAAATATTTGGAGTCAGCGAGTGATGTTCGAATGATGATGTCATGGCAAAAACGATGTTATGATGAAGATGACATTTCGAGAGTGTTGGATGCCATTGTCATAAAAAAAAAACAAGCACTGATTTATTTCTCGTGGTTTCATTGGGTCAAATTTTAACAACCGATTTCTCAGTCAACCAGTACAAAACCACTGGCTTTGTAGATCGCGAAAAATAAATAATCCGGATCAAGCTGAATGGTGTACATACGGATATATCCAGAGTGTACTTTGTCGTGTGATCTCGAATCTGCGCTCAAAATTTCTGTAGCCGTATTGGGTCAAACGTTGTTGGCAGAAGAAATGGCATTCAGGTCGAGGTGGACGCTGGTTTCCGCCATCAAGTGATTCCGGCAGCTTATCGCCCTATGATGCTCACTCTTACAAGATAATGATGGTCATAATTCGGATTTAAGATAAACATCTCGATTAAATACAATTTGGAGTGCAGTGGTGCAGAGAAATCAGCGGTGATGTGCCCTGCTTGCATACATTCTTCAGATAAAAAATGATTCGATAGAGGCATGCCCATTCATGCCTAAATGGTCACCTTTCTGTCAGGTTGCCATGCGTTGGTGTACATAACTCTAGATCACCTATGCCTAAAGCAAGGCTTGATACAGTTTGTCATGACGAGATGAAGGGCATTAATCATGCCAAAAACGAGGTATATTCATGTCAATTCCGAACTTATTTGTTTGCGCCACATACCAGGCGTACTGGTTGACTCAGAAATCGCTTGTTAGCAACGAAGATTGTAAGCTTTTTCGAGCTTCAACGCTTGATGGAAAGTTCGACCGAACCAGCCCAAACTCTACAGAAAACTACTATAGTGTAAGGGGGAGCTGTATACAACAGTCCCTAAAACACGGCTTGCACGCTTGTGCGTCTTGAGGAAGCGTCCCGACTTGGAGGGAAGGAGACTTGAGTACTTGAAGGCAAATTTGCAACTGAATTGAAAAGCTGTTATGGTTCCTGTCGCTACTCCTAATTACCCTCAAGGGCTCCTAGAGGTTTTATGAATATAACCTACTCATGTAAAGATAAACCTACTGAACTGATATATAAAACCTTGGCTACACTGAGGTTCAACCCATAGGACCTTGAACT
>JAADVK010000501.1:0-23320 GCA_023334975.1 Globisporangium sylvaticum | reverse complement strand
CTCTCTCTCTCTCTCTCTCTCTCTCTCTCTCTCTGTTCTCTGTCCGTCAAACCCCAGGTCCGAGAGAGAGCGGAATAAATGAAGAGTGGTGACGATTTTCGCCGTCCTGAGGAGCTGCTGAGGGGCGAATGGTCTTGAATGAAGCCGGAAACGTGAAGAAAACGCGCCTGAAAATAACCAATCGAGTGCAAAACGCGCGCCTGTTTGGGCTGCTCCTGCGCGACGCCTCAGGTCGGCAACCACCCTCCCTCCGCCTCATACATACATTGCAGAGCAACAGCGCCTGTGTCTGCGCGAAAGGGTACGTCGCGAAACGGATTGCTCGTCAAAGCAAAGAAGAAATGGCTACATCGTGACCACCCGACCATCACTCTGGCTGTCAATCACTGAAAAAAGAAAAATAACTTGGAATTTGTATGTTTGTCCATCTATCCAATCAGAAGTCCCTTGAAAGTCTCGTCAGCCTTTTCGCTCCGTCCAGCAGCCAATCTCCGAGAGGCATCGGCCATCGTCATTCGGCGAACCGAAAACAACCTCCAGCAAAATGGGAGAAGAAGAAGAAGAAGGCGGAATGTGACAGACAGCAGCCTATGGGCGGCGCTGAGAATAATGCCCAAGCAACAGCACCACTCGCTGCTCTCTCACTATCACAGACAGCAGCATCCAGCGGCGGCGACAGACACAGCTCAGCTCAGCAGCTTCCAAGAGACGTCAGATAGTGAAAGATGGCCATCTCGATCGCCATCCCAGCAGAGAGTGCGCGCTGCCCGTCGGCGTCCGTCACGCCCGAGCGCCAGCACAAGCAGCAGCAGCAGCAGCGCATGGCGACTCTGACGACAACAGCGGAGAGCTCTTCGCGACAACAGCAGCAGCAGACTGAGGTGTTTCTGCCGGCGTCGATCCGACGCGAGATGCTCGGTTTCTTTTCAGTGGAGGAGCTGCTGAACGTGGAACAGGTGGATTCGCTTTGGCGACGCACGCTGCGGGATGCCGGCCAGTGGACGCGCTTCTCGCTGTGCCATGACAACGACGCGCAGAAGAACAACGCGCTGCTGCGCCGCATCGCGATCTCGCACGGAGCGGACGTGGAGCGACTGGAGTTGATCAACTGCGTGTTCTCAAACGAGCTGGTCGTGGAGCTCGGCGTGCGCTTCACGAACCTGAAAGAGCTGGTGGTGTCCGGGTGCAAGATGCTGACCGACGAAGCGTTCGCGGTGCTGGTGCGCGCGTCGAAGCAACGTCTGGTGGAGATTCGAGCGGTCAAGTGCCCGTTGCTGACCGACGACGCGCTGCACGCGGTGTGTGCTTTCCAGTCGCAGTCGATCGAGCGCGTGGACTTTAGTCATTGCCGATTACTGTCTTCTCAAGGAATCGAGCGCGTGCTGGCGCAGAACTGCGAGAAGCTGAGCTCGATTGGGCTGAAGGGCTGTCCAAAAGTCAACGACGCCGCAGTGGTCGCGATCGCGACGCGTTGTGCGTCCAACCTCCGCGCGCTCTTTGTCGGTGGGAGCGGCAACGTCAGTGACAGCGCGCTCCAGGCGCTCGCGACGCACTGCGCAAACCTCGAAGCGCTCGACATTGCGCGCAGCAACCCATTCGGAGGCGGCCGTGGCGGCGTCTCGGACCAGGCGCTGCTGCATTTCGTGTCCAAGTGCCGGAACCTCGAGCGACTCGTGTTGCGCGGCCAGGGACGACTCTCGCTCGCGGTGCTTTCCAGCATTTCCGCGCACTGCCCGAAACTCCAGAGCCTCGACATTGGCGGGTGCCGCCAGATCATCGAAGACCCCGTGGCGCTCGGCGCCGAGCTCAAGAGCATGTCACTGCTGGAGCAGCTGAGCGTGTCGTTCGCGCGCGGTCTCAACGATTCGCACATCAGCTCCATCGCCGCGCAGTGCCCGCAGCTCAAGCGCTTTGACGTGGACGGCGCGCAAGTCGCCGTGGTGTCCTGTGTGTGAGGAATGACTCGTGCCATGCGTGGTTGATTCCCTTATTAGTGTAGCATTAGCATAAGTAGTCCCCAGTATATTTATTCAATCTATCTCAAGACAAGAAATCAATCATTTCAGTTGCCCCTTGGTCATTGCTGCGCTTAGAAACGCACCGGAAGGAGGTCTTGATGTCAGAAGCGGTCTCGCGTACCTTGGACCACGTGCGAAGAGGGGCTGACTGATGATTAAAGCGGCTGTGTTCGTGTGGTAATAGGCGAGTGTAATACATACCGCAAGTGTGCCGCGTTGTCGCATCCGGTGCGGTATTTGTTGTCCGGGAATCCCGATGGTGATGCATTCTCGCGTTGCAGCCGATGCAGTGAGCTCCACTACTTGCTGGTTGGTCCAGAGCTGGTGCAACCGCGTGCGTTCTTGATGCTGTGGCGAACAAGAAGCCGCTCCAACCTAACGGTCGATCTTGCAAGTTGCACAATCAATCAGCCTATGCAGCTCCTTATTTCGCTCAGTTGATCGCCATGAGAACGAGCGAACCGGGAGCTCTTCACAATCTCAATGGCAAATGCCCAATGCAACGAATGGCCACTAGCAGGAACTTCTAAAGGCCAATGCTCAGCTCGCATGCGGTGCAAAAGCTGCGGGGAAATGCTCACGGCTCCACTCTTACTCTTTAGCAGTGGAGCCACGCCACAAAGTTGCTGCAGGGGCACTCGGGACTCATGCCGTTTGACAAAAGTGATCAAGCAGCGAAACGGTGTTTGCCATGGGAGCTTCAACCCTTTCTCCCTTGACTGGACCTCCCATTGGTGGAAAAAGTGATCTGCGTTCAAATTTGTTGATTGGCTATAATTGCAGAATCATTTGGTATACAAATTCTCAATGGGATTCTTTTTCTTCCACGAGGAGCTCATCATCCCCATCACCTTTCTCTACCCAAAGCAACGGCTGACCTGTTCTTGTGGGACCAGAACAGCGGACTGGATGCAACCAGACAGACACCAACCAACCAGCAAAGAAGCGGAGGGACTCGCTCGTTGATGGATGCATGAATCATATTATCGACCTGTGATGCAGCTGTCTGTAGAGTGCAAAGCATAAGATACAAGACCACCATTCCCGTCCAGTGGTGCTGGTGCCATTTTGCCATCACATCTGGTGGCTTCTCATGTGGAAAATATGAGGCGGGACGGCGTCGCGTCGGTCGCCCCCACGAGAAAAACAAATCTGCTTCCGTACCCCACACGCCAATCACCACCCATCAAAAGCATCCCGCTAACAACCGTTAACGCCCATTCACGTCCCAAATGTTCTCCCAGCTGGGTGATGTGTGGATTTGTTGCTTGTGGACCTGTCGCACCAGAGCATACAAACTCCAAGTCAGCTTCTTTTTTTGCCGGGGTAGGGCAAAGCATCCACGTGGGTTCTCAATCCTGACCATACTTTATTTCATAGTGTTTTCTTTTTTTCCATTCTGGTCGATTCTGATTGGCGGTTGTGGTTCCGACTTTTGACCACCATTCCTGCTCGCTTGCCGCAAATGCGAATGCGAATGCCAGCCTTTGCGCCTTTGCCTTTGTTCCTCTCATTATCCAATTTGCCTTGTCGGACACAAGTCAAAACCAGACCCACTCCCAAGATCTTCGACGACCCAAGCAAGCACCACACATCCGCTCGCTTCGCCCGTCCCATTTGATGACCACCAGCTACAAGCGATCCTTCCACGCCATGTCGCCTTCTTCGAAAACCGCGCTCTCCTCCTCTCCAGTCGCCATGGACGACCTCTTCGCCGGTGCGCACTGCCGCCGCCTGCTAAAGCTGCGCCACCAAGAGATGAGCAAGATGGAGATCAAGACCAACACACACTCCGCCTCGCTCAACTTTGACAACACGCGCTTCACGGTCTACAAGCTGCAGATCCAGAGCAAAGTGCGCAACGACAACCGCGGCGAGTGGACGCTCGAGAAGCGCTACTCGGAGTTCTTCTTCTTCCGACGAGACATGCTGAACTTGATCCGCGAGTGGGAGACCCAGCTTGGAGGATCCCAGAAGGCGGAGAGCAGTGAGTTTGTGCTGGTCTCGAACTCGCTTCGCGAACCGATCACGCCAAACTTCCCGCGCAAACACATGCGCTGCGACACTGAACAGATCATCAAGGAGCGCCAGGACGGTCTGAAGGAGTTCGTGCACAAGCTCTTGGACGCGTACGCCGACATCTCAGTGTACCTGTACAACACACAGGAGAACGACTCGCTCTCGTACTGCAAGCTTCGCGGCATCTTCCTCCAGCTTGAAGAGTTCTTGGATGTCCCGGACTCGCAGAAAGAGGAAGAGCGTCGCCAGACGGACGCTATCCTTGCTCTCGATGACGTTGATGTTATCGGCGTGGACAAGTCGGCGCACACGTGCTGCATCTGCCTCGAAGACAACTGCGCCGACGAAGCTCAGCCCCACGAAGCCCACAGCCACCGCACGGACAAGGAAAAGATGGTCAAGCTGCCTTGCAACCACCAGTTCCACGAAGACTGCATCATCGACTGGTTCAACGCGAGCACCACGTGCCCACTTTGCCGTCGTGCTGCGTTCAAGGAGTGCCCTCGCATCTTCGACGTCACGATGCGCGAGCTCACTGAACTGTAAATATTTTGTACCACACCTCCATTATTATGAACGAAATAAATATGATCTCTTTGCGAATGCAATTGTGTGTGTTGCTTCTTCTCTTTGGATTCCATGAATGTAGTGATAGTGATAGTGATGGTACATGTACTCTATCAGTCGTTTAAACCAGCTCCTCTATGGCGTAGCTTGCTTCAATTGCTCATGCAAACAACTTGAGTGTTTGGTATCGTCGACACATACAACTTCGTTCTATTCAATCTCGCAGCAAGTTCTGCAGCACTTTCCGACGCTCTGACTCGATCGTGACTGGCGCGAATGTGCATTCTTGCTTCTCCTTCGTTCGCATCTCTTCTCGAACTTTGAGTCGCCTTCGGATCGCGTCTTTGCTGGACTCCGACAGGTTGAAAGGCTTGGGGACAGTGTAACTCCGCGGCTCGTACGCCGCATTCGGTCAAAATGCCTTCTCCTCGCGCTCCTTTTGCTCTGCGCGAAGTCGCTTCGCCTGCTCTTTCATCTCCAGGAACCGGCCCAATCCACGGACAATCACAGGTGCATCCCGATTACTACTGGACGGCGCGGTTGCAGGTCTGCCTGCTCCGCTTTTGCTGCTTCGTTGCTGTGAATCTCTGTGCTTGCGAATATTGGGTTGGAATGTGCATTCTCGTAGTTCCTGCAGCTCCAGCTCGTTTCGCTTTGCCTCCAAAGCTTCTGCTTTCTTTGAGCGATCGGTCTCGATCAGATGCAGGATGTTGTCGGATCGCCAGATCGACTTGCCCTGGCGCTGTTTGGTGTAGAGTTTGGAGGTGCTGTTACTGATTCCCTTCGCTCTGGGTTTGGCGATCAGTGCTGGCTGAAAGTGCACTCCGCCTTCTCCGCTTGGTCCATCTCTAGTGCCACCCGAGAGCGGAAGCGCTTGCCTGCAAAGTACTGCTGCAAAGCCGCTCTTGATGCCTGCGAGGATGCTTTTGCTGGGGTTCTTCGTTGTGGAGATGATGATGCCACATGATGTGTGTCAAGTTGACCTGGGCCGAGATTAGTAACCGGCTGCGCAAGCTCGTCCAGAGTCGATTGTCGACCTAAAGCCTTCGAGATCGGATTGATCGCCGGTTTGAAAGTGTACTTTGAGTACTGCTCGTCCCGCAATCGCTGCTTCTTCAGTTCCGTCTTCTTGGGGTCGTTGTAGATCATCCGGTACAGCTTCTGGCTCTTGCTTTCCGAGAAGCGATCGGGTCGCAGCTCTCGGAGCACCTCGTTCGCGTTGCCAATGTCGGGTTTGAATGTGATCCGCTCTCCGTCATTCTGAGCGCGCTCGCAGAAATCCTCAAGTGCTTCCATCTTTTCTCGCTCCTGCATCTGGAAATGCAGCTGCCGCGAGACGAAATCCATTTTGGACTCTGGCTTCTGCTGCACGATCATGTTGGAGTTCTCGCTGATCTTCGGGGCGAACGATTGCTGCTGCACGGCATCGTAGTACTCCTGGATCGCGACGCGTTTTTCCAGCTGCTTTTCTGCATCGCTGACAAGTCGCTCAACAACTTTTGGCGGCTTCATCGGTCGGCACTCACCTGGATCTTCACTGTCGGAGTATAGCAGCAACCTTCTTGTTCCTCCAGCGCTCGCTCCATGTGGATTTTCGCTGCGATCTCGCGACTGATCGGGTTGATTGTTGGGACAAACGGCGCCGCGCCGTCCTCTTCAAGCTCGATCTTCTCTTGTATTCTCTTGATGGATTCTGCCTGCATATATATGGAGATTCCTCAGTCGTTTAGTCAAGCGAGGCTGCAACAATGAAGTATGAGGTCTTTCGTACCTTTGCTCGTTGGATCTCAGAGAGTCGCTGATGGATCGGTTTGTAGCCACCGATACTCTGCATGCTCCTCGACGCGTTGTTCACCTTTGGCTTGAAAGTGCACTCGCGCAACTTCAGCTCTTCCATCTCGGCTTTTGCACGCTCCCGCTGCTCGTACCTCAACGTTCCATCGAGGTGCAGCCGCTGAACTACCGATTGCTCACGCGGCTTCTCCAAGTCGCTCCATTTCACTCGCCCTTTTGCTTCACAGGTGCCAACTGTCGGCGAGGACTCGGCATCAGCCACGGAAAGGCAGTTGCGTTGGAGCGAACCGATAGATCGTTCCCCTTCTCACGCCCATCGTCATGCTGGTTGGGATCCTTCTTCGCACGTAGTTTCAGCTGAGATTTCGTTGTGTCGGGGCGAAAGGTGCACTCTTGGAAGCTCTGCATCTCCTGCAAAAGCCGCTGCTTTTCGAGCTCTGTAAACTTGTCACGTCGCGGCTGCGCAAGGTATTCGATGCGCTTGGATACCGTGGCAGCTCCTGTTGATACACGACGGGTGGTGGCTTGGAAAGGCTCGCTGTCTGGCAGAAACTGCACTGCGTCGCCCACACGATGTGGCGGTACTGTGCAAAGTAGTCCTTGTCCGGAGTCCAGGATTTCGCTGGCGAGCACTCAAACTGCTCTCGCTCTGGTTGCGGGACTGTCTTGCGTCTGACAGGTTGAGCTGCAAGTCTGTTCGTCTTGAGGTCTGAGCCGAAAGAGCTGCATCATCTTGTGAAACCTTTGCAGGTGGTGGTCCGTGCGCGTACTGGCTGCTCATACTTGCATACTCTTCACCTCCTCGTGACAGCACTTTAGCCAGTAGCGACGCTGGAGACACGCTGGGTTTGTATCGCTCTTCAGTCGACTCGGCGCCACTATCGGACTTTGCGTTCGCCTCATATCTGTCATCATGCACATGGTTTGCAATAGCGTTCATAGCATCGCCTTCGTCGTTGCCAGTGCCGTGAGCATCGCGGTCGTCGTATTCTTCATGCTCGTAGAGTAGATCCATGCGACTTCTTGGCTGGATCTCCGCGGTGAGACCATTACCGATGATATCCGATGCGTAGAACAGCTCTCCATCGTCATCACCATTGTCATCGGAAAACGCCTGGGAATGTCCTTCAGAGTTGTCGCTACTACCATCACTTCGAGGGATCCGAAAGGCGACACGAACGTAGCAGCGGCTTGGTGATCTGAGCCGGCAATACTGACAGCTGTCTCGTCGATTCGACTCGACCGCTCCTCGCGAGCCTGGTAGAGCTTTTGGAGGAGCTGACTACGCTCTCCTGGGGATTTGTGGCTGCTCCGGCTGGTCGCTGAGCTGGTTTCTGGCAAAGCAGCGTCTGCGTTGAGCACGGGCGACCCAGTTGTTTTGCATACTCGCATTGCGGCTTGCCTCTCGGACGACAATTTGGCGAGGATCTCTTTCCTCCTGTCTTCCTGTACAGCACAACAGTGTTAGCGCCAGATACATTCGCATTACCGATCTGCAGTCTGTAACATAGGCTCGCCGATAGAAGTGGTCGCGCTTTCTGGCGTCGTCGAAAGAAGTTGTCGTCTGTAGTTCATTCACACGCACATACGTTCATAATCGAATCACGACGACGACGGTAGGCTCGTTAGACCACCTAATCACCCAAACTTCCATCTCCAGACTGTACACAGCGTGCATCTTACTGTCGATCGGCGCGCGGACCTGGGCGGCCGTCCCACCCGAACGCTGCTGTCAAGCATCCCCTGTTTCTTTTGGCAATGACGTTGGCAATCCGTCGACCGCTGCTCGTTCGATGCTGTCGACGCCGCTGGCTGCAGGTGCGCTGGACGCATCGTATTGGTGGAGATACGCCTCGGCGGCGCGCAGCTCTTCCTCCACCTGCGCGAGACTCACATCGCCCCTCGTGCGCGCGCAGCCATGTTGTGTGCTTGGGATTCCCGTTAACGGGAAAATGAAGGAGCCATTTCGCGATGTCGACGAAGAGACGCGGCGAGTACTGTCAAGGCTTTATGAATCGATTGGATACAGCTCAATTGCCTAAAATTATGGTATGTACTGATTTAAGTGATTCCAGATTTCAAGAGTGATGAACACTCTCACTTCAACTTACCTGTACAAATGGATACTTTCAATGTTCGAGCCATCTGCTATATGAGCGAGAATTCCGTCGGTTTTTGATACGTTTGCTGTTGCGAAGTCCATCCTCCTAGCTCGGATATTGAAAACATTCATTTATACAGGTTCAACCTGCGGCAACACGCGCGCGCGTGCGGGCATTCCCCAACAAAGCAGCACAAGCGACAGCATCAAGAGCAGCAGCGAGCCATGCAGTCGCCACGCATGAATCAGGGAAGAAGCAGCGCCATCGACTGCTGGAGCAGCGACGTCTACGACTACGAGAAGCTCGTGATCACAGACCCCGCGGCTGCCGAAGTGGACCTGCGCTGCGGGTGGTGGATCCGATGCATGTGGTAAGACAAGAGGAGTTCCTGCATGCGCCGCGCGTTCGTGTGTGGTTGCTTTCCTTCTGAACGATATGAGGTGCATGCACCTGTGCTGATGTATCACGCGTATATGGTGACAGTTGCAGAGGCAGAAAGTTCAAGATGAGGAACCCTTTCGACACGCGCAGTTGGGACGAACACAAGCAAACGAAACCACATTTGAACGGAGCAGCGAAGCTTGGGATCGCTCCGAGCCACGACAGCGCACTTCAAAAGCGGGCCAACTCCAGTCAGTCCCTCCGAGTACGTGTGAAAGAGTGCAAATTCGCTTTTTGCGCCAAGTCTTTCCAGGCTGAAGTCCGGAAACAAGCCAGAGGGGAGCAGGAAACGCTGGTGAAGGTGCTCAACTCCATGTCGTATCTGGTATCTGAACAGCAAGACGATATTCAAGAACTGCGGGCAAAGCTACGGGAAATGCACCGCCATATGGCGCAAATGACGTCCGCATTCGAGGACGTGCAACATTCACAGCACGAGTTATCGCAGAACGTGTGCTCCTATCTGGAAGAAGTCGCTTCCCAACCATCTCAGACCCAATCGATTGGCAAACGAGGACGTCGAAGCCACACGTACGACTTGAGAAGCCAGCAGTCTGAAGGCTACGACACAGAGAACACCGACAAAAGTTCCACGGATATGAGTGTATTTGAGGATCAATCAGAGTTAACGGAGATGGAGTGAATGATCCGACAACAAAACAGCAGAAAGGGGAACAGAATAACACACACGAAGCAGTGCCGTAACACGACACACTTGCTCAACTGCCCGCAGCTCAAAAGAAAAGCTCCCGAGTTTCGCTTTCAGTCATCTCGGAGGGGCACGTTGGGCACTTGAATCTCCTGCGATTGTTCAGCAAAACAGCAGAGGGTGAATCGTGTAATGTAGCTTGAACAAGTGGAATGACTGTTTGCAAGTACGTACCGAGTCATGTTGTACGATATTCTTTTCACGCAGGCTTTGCAGATAGCGTGGCCGCATTTCAGCAGCACTGGCGGGTTGCCGGGCGTGCTTTCTTCTTTCGACACTGGACAGCAAAACACGGTGTGGAAGCGCAGCTCGTTTGAGATCGGGACTTCCACCTGTAAGAATACACACAAGAACGTTAACATCCACCAAAGCTGGTCAGCATAATTGCAGTCTCATCGTCCAGGAAAATTGACAAGGTGCGCTTACCGGGAGCTCTTCAAGTGTCTCCCAGTTTGTCAATTTGCTCTCCATCACAGTGACGAGCTTTCGCATCGCGGGCAGCGCAGAAATCCCCGCTGACAAACTGCGCAATAGCAAACATGCACACAATAATCAGTTTCATGCGCAGAATCAGTTCGTTCCAAGAGTGAGCAGAACAAAGAACACGACTCTCACCATGTATCTAAATACGACTTGAACGGCACGCGGCGCAATCGACAGCAGGATCGAATGATCGACGTCCGGATATCCTCCCAGCGCGTCTCCGTGAAAAGATCCTTGTAGGGAGACTCGTTCAGTCGATTCTTGAACACCAAGCAGCCCATCAGTCGGTGGATCTCTGAAATTGGTTCGCAAGGAATAGCGACACAGATCACATCAGCGCCATCAGTTCACACCCTCGCAGCTCATAAATGCAAAACAACATCGAACCGTTTGTACCTTTGGAGTGGGTATCATGGAAAACAGAAAACTGGTCGGTGGCAAAATTCAAGGCATCCACCGCTTCAGAGCAGGATTCGAGCAGATCGACGTATTGCAGCCGAATAAGCTCAAACTCAATCTCGATATTCTGCTTGCGAAGCTCCTTCCGATGCTTACGAGCCCATCTAAACAGCGAAAAGAAGACATTAATATCACAACATAACTCGCCGATAGAGATAGTTCAGCAGCTGCGTGGAGCCGACGACGTACTCTAAAGCTGGCCCCATGTCCTTCAGCTTCAGCGCCTTGAGAATGTGGTGCAGCTCCACAAAACACTCGCGGTAGTTGGACGTTAGATCCAGCTCAGCCTCCTGCAACGACAAGTTGAATCAGAACCAACGATACAAACAAACCACGGGAGTAGCACGCTAGGTCATGATTAAACGCCATGCTTACCTTGCAAATGGAGTCAGCGGCTTCAATCTGACCGTCTTGGTACAAGTACTCGGCGACGAGGCGGCAAACGAGTTTGTGATCGAACTGCTGGGATCGGCAAACCTTGGTGATGTCATTGCAAAATGTCTGTATCAATAGAAAAAACATACATCGTTAGACTTCAACAAATCTGATTCAGCTCATTGTGTCATCATCTCATCTGCACCGTACCTTGTCGATTTGCTTGGCGTACTTGGAAAGCGCGACATGGATCGCCTTCAGCTCGTCCGCAACATTCTTCTCGACGTTCAGAAGGCGCACGCGATAGATGAATCCTTGCAAAACCTTGTCCACCTCGCTGTCTTCTTCCTCCACCACAGCACCATGTTGTTGTTCCTCAGCACGAAGATCCTCTTTCTTGTCGGAATCCCCAGGTTGCTCGGTTTGCGCTGGTTCGCCGTCTTCTTCCCTTTGCTTCTCTCTAGCAACTCGCGCTAAGCCCAACAGCAGCGAATCTTTGCTGTCCTCGCCTTGCTTTTCTTCCTCTTCCGTGTTGCTGTCGCTGTTTCGACTGCTCCCAGCAACACCAGCACCAGGCTCTTCACTGCTGCTGGGGCAGCTACTCCCACCCGCAGGCTCTGACGATCTGCCCGCAGCATCCGCTTCGCAACTTAAAGACGGCGACCTCGATGCCCCATGTGTATCACAAGAGCGGCTTTTCTTGCGCCGATACTCGTCCTGCTTGTCAACGAGCTGCTGCTTGGTGATCGCGACCTCCTCCAGCAAGAAGTCCAGTTGCGCGTCGATCTGCTCGACGCACAGGCGCTGCTTCTTGAGCGCGCGCTTGCTCTCCTCTTCGAACCCCTGCATGCTGCCGGTCTCTCGTTGTCGCGGTTGGTATTGCTGCGTCCAGAGCGTTGGATCTGCTGGCAAGTGCGGGCCTGCGGTGTCTTCTTCCGTCGTATCGTATCAGCTTTCTTGCACTTGGGAGATGCAAGAAAAGCCCTTTGAAGCTGCACGAAGAAGAAGAAGAAGGAGGAGGAGGAATGACCTGCTGGTGATCGAGCGTGTGACTTGATGCCACATTGACAAACATTCGCGAGGCTGCTGCCACGTACTGAGTAATCTGATTCTTTCCGCGCAAGGCTATTACGCTGGAACAAGGTTGAAACACCACAAGAAGTGAGGTTTTACCGTGACGTCGCCGGAGTCAGATTCTCAGCTTGACTCGTCAAAATATCTGAGCCCGCACTCTGAGGATATGAGTTTACGTGGACCACATCATATTAGACGAGATGGCTACACGCTCAAGAATCTTTGCATGTCATCTGATTTTGTCCAAGAAAGCAACACACACGCCCATCATTTCATGAAAGCATTGCGATCGTGATTCAAGCCTCGTCAACCAAATGGTCGCAAGCTCACGATGCTTGCTCACGAGCCACTGCATGACGTCGAAGTGCGTGCTCGCTATCACAGCTTCACGTCCAGCGCTGCTGATGAGGATTGACGCATCTTTGTGTACCGAGTTTGTCGATCCACTACTCAGGCCGACCTACTTCAGCTGCGCTATCGACGTTTTTCTGCGAATGCACTGTCAGTAGTTGTCGAGAAGAGCGCTCGGGAACCACTCGCTGTCAACCACTGCAAAGACCTTCCTATGCCGCCCATTTGCTGCAGCTTCATCACTCAGCTCTGTCGACAACATCCGAGACTCACCCTTCGCGTTTCCTCAGCTGTTGTTGGTTCCAAGCGTATTCACTGAGGTTGAAGAAGAAGGCCGTCTATCATGAAAGTGGTCGAACACCGTATGGTCCTTTTGGGGCACGAGCACGATATATCCATACGCTTCGGTGTTCTTTTGATTTTGATTTTGTCATGTTTTTCTTCTTAGTTTAATAGAGATGATCTTAAAAGGCTTTCGACATTCAACAGTTGCTCGACCAAGTAGCACTCTCTCTAGTTGGTTTCCGCCCACTCCTTGTTGAGGGCACCGGCGATGACGAGGTGCTGGATCTCCGAGGTACCTTCGTAGATCTCCGTGATGCGAGCGTCACGGTAGTGGCGCTCCGCTGGCATGTCCGACACGTAGCCCATGCCGCCGAGCACCTGAATTGCCTGGTGAGACGCCATCGTGGCGGTCTCCGACGCCTTCAGCTTCGCCATCGCAGCCAACTTCGTGTACGGGCGACCGGCGTCCTTCTCGGCCGCAGCCTTCCACGTGAGCAAACGAGACGCCTCGATCTCCATCGCCATCCTCGCCAGCTTGCCCTGGATGATCGGGTTCTTCGCGATTGGCACGCCGAAGGTCTTGCGCGACTGGGCGTACGCAATAGCGCAGTCGTACGAGGCTTGCGCGATACCGAGCGCCTGCGAGGCGATACCAATGCGACCAGCGTCCAAGGTGATCTGCGAGGAGTAAACAACACAAGATCAGATACAATGCGCATATAAACTATACCACACAAGCAGGTCAAAACAAAAAGCCACGTAAACGCACCATCGCAATCTTGAAGCCGTCGCCTTCCTTGCCGAGCAGGTTCTCTTTTGGGATCTCGCAGTCCTCAAAGATCAGGTTCGCGGTCGACGACGCGCGGATGCCGAGCTTGTCTTCCTTCTTGCCGAGCGAGAAGCCAGGCGTGTTGGTTGGCACGATGAACGCGCTGATGCCCTTGTGCTTGAGCGACTTGTCGGTCGTGGCGAACACAATCGCCTGGTCGGCTTCGTGGGCGTTCGTGATCCACGCCTTCGTGCCGTTCAGCACGTAGCCGCTGCTGGTCGCGCGCGCAGTGGTGGACGCGGCGCCGGCGTCACTGCCGTTGCCTGGCTCGCTCAAACCAAAGCAGCCGAGCTTCTGGCCGCTCGCAAACGGAGTCAAGTGCTGCTCCTTCTGCTCCTGGTTGCCGAACTTCTCAACTGGCGCGCAGTAAAGCGACTACACGAGCACAGCAACTGTTAGAGGAAACATGTCCACGATATCACACGCAGGAAGGGAACCATGATGCACTCACGTTGTTCACCGACATGACCACGCCCGTGGACGCGCAGCCGCGACTGATCTCCTCCATCGCGATCGCGTACGCCAAGTAGTCGAGACCAGCGCCGCCGAACTCTTCGTCGATCGCGACGCCCAAGAGCCCCATCTCGCCGATCTCCTTCACCTGCTGCGCTGGGAACTTGTGCTCGCGGTCGAGCTCGCCGGCGATCGGCGCCAGGCTCTTCGCGGCGTACTGCTGGCACATGTCGCGCAGCATTTGGTGCTCCTCTGGGAGCGTCGACATGTATCCGAACGAACGCGTCTGCATGCTGTGATGCATCAGGAAAGTCATGGCAACATGTTAGCATTCATGGCAGGCAACGAAGAGCTTTAGCGGCGTACTCATTGCACGTCGAGCACGAGCGCATGGTTTCCGGGGAACATGAGAGAGAGAGAGAGAGAGAGAGAGAGAGAGCAGAGTACGTACGCGGTCTTGACGGCGCCCGAGGCCTTGGAGGCACGCTGCATCACCTTTGGGAACATGCTGCTGCTGCTGCTGTTGTGGATTGTGGTGGAGGAGGATACTGCTGGGTGCTGCGCTCGAAATCGCGAATGATCAAGCGCGACGCAATCGGAATGGCTCGAATGATCAAGAGCTACGCAATGGCTTTGCGATGGCCCAAAAAGATTTTGGACAGCTTTTTGGACCGACTTCACTGTAGTACTGGATGTTTTGAGTTCTATGCGAGTATATGAATTTATACGTCTATGTGTTGTAGAAGGCAAATTGTCAGGTAAATGCGTGGAAGTTGGCAGTGCTGCTTGAAGTTGTGGCTCCATTTATGCGTTTCAGGAGGAATCGTTTGAGAGATTTTGTTTCGCCAACGTTTCGGGATGTGTGCATAAACGGGAGTTATGCAGGTTCACGTCGGTTTCTGTTTGCTTTCGAGCCGTGAATGAACACAGTACTGTACCGATCATCCTGAAGCGTATTTGATTCTGTCTGCTAAGATACTAGAGTACAGTACAGTCGCTACCAAAATACGAGCCCTCCACGTTTTCTTTCGGAAAGCGACCTGCCTCACAGCGCAATTCAGCGTCCGAGTAAAGGTGGCGGGAGTGCAAAAGCGGCTTTCCACACACGCCCGCACGCCATCATGACGCCTGCGATGGCAGTGCTGGCGGTGGTGTTTGCGCGCAGCCTCTGCATGACCCGGTGATAAGCGCATTGTATGTGGATCAGCAACGCACAGTCTGTCTTCCGACGAGCCAACAACACCAAAAGCTTTGGAAGATTCAGAGCACCAGCTGGGAAAGTGTGCGCAGGACACAAATCCCAACTGGCAAAGATCGCGAAGCGTCGTATTCGCAATGCCAAGCTTATGTATTCTGACAGTGCAAACTGTATACAAACGTCGATTGTAGATGAGTATATTTGTGGCAGATATCGAAAGATACAGGTGCTTCAAACTGACCACGCAGAAAAAAAGTTAAAGCGTGGTCGATGGAGAAGAAAGACTTACGAACTGCTTTTCTGTGGACTCTGCTGCTGCTGCGGCCACGAACACACAAGCACCAGGAGTGCATTCCCCAATCAGCAGCAGCCCAAGCAGCAGTCCAAGCAACAACAGCAGCAGCAGCTCCTCCTTCAGCCCAGCAGCAAGGATGGACCGATACCAGAACCAGCATGTCGCGCCAATTGCCTTCAACCAGCATCACAACGTCCAGCAGCACCAGTCGTACTCGCACTGCACCACGTCGCCTGCCACTGAGGTCAGTAATGCCAGCAACCAGTATGACGCCGCCGATGACGACTGGAGCGCGATGATGACGAACCTCCCCGTGCGCCTGCGCCGGAGCTCGTCGGCGGACATCCCGATCCCGCAGTTCATGATCCCGTGCTCCGCGAACACGCTCATGAACAAGCGCTACGCGCTCGCAACCAACGATGCTCGACCCGTGTCGTCATCGACACTCGACAGCCGCGGCAATTGAGTGTGACGATGCGCGAACCACAGCGGCATCAAGCAAACAACCTTGCAACATGAGAGCGAGCGAATAACAACGACAAACACTGCGCTGCTGTGTGACACAATGCATACCGGCGGCGACAATCGCGTCTGATGAAAGAGCGTGTGTGAGCAACAGTGGCGCCAATCGAGCAAGCAAGCAAACAAGTAAGCAAGCGGTGTACTGTATGTGTGAGTGAGTGAAAACGACAGCATCAAGCGCTGGTGTACAATAGGATGTATGTATGCATGGATGAATACAAGTGAACAAGGCGAATATGGCTCGTGTATGATGCGCTTATGGCCATCACTTTGGGCAACAATCATTTTGCGCGCCGCATGTCCAACATGCATGGATTCTTTTGCCTTGAAGCCGCCAGGTGCGTTGTTCTGTTAACTTCAATATCGTTTCCACCAATCATAACGCATCATTTTCCAAATTCTCCTCTTTCATTGGCTGAAAATGGGTACATCCTGGTCTTTTTTTGCCGGACAAAGCAAGCACCACCAAAGAAATAGAAAGAAAGAAGCAAGAAGAAGAGCCATCGACATCGAGCAACGCACGACGCCGCTCTCTCTCTCGAGTGGATACACACCACCACCACCACGCCACACAGGACAGACCCACACAGGGCAGTGCTGTTGTAGCATCATCAGCTCCCAGCGGATGCCAGCTCATCAGCTGTTCATATCGCGACTGACGGCGACAGCAGCAACAACGCTCTTCTTCTTTTGCAGTTGGCGTAGTGTTCTTTCTTCTCTCCATGTGCACACAGCAGCAGTGAAGCACTACACTCCAACAAAGCGCGTGTCCATTTGTGAATGCGCTCGCGTGAAGCACGGAATTGTCAACAAAGCACCGACGTGACCGCTTGCTCAGCCAAACAGCGAGAAGCCATCCATCCATCCATTCAACTTGCAGACACGTGCGGGCGTGAAGTGGGTACGTAAATTGATACATGCAGTTCGGTGTTCTTGCCATTCAGCAATCTGCAACGCGTCTCACCGTTTTGTTCTTGGTGTTGACTCGAAACAGCGTGCAGCGCAAGGCAAAGACATAGGAGACGTGTCCCATCCGAATCCACACGCAGAGATATAAATACACGAGAGCCCGATCTATTTCAAATAAGAAAGAAGAGGGGGTTCGGGTCTCAAGGGCGCTCGAGTGTGAGCGTGGACAGACAAAGCACAAGCAACGAGAGAGAGCGAGCGAGAACCCAAGACGTCATTGTCGTATCTGCGTCTGCGCACAAAGATATTTAAAGCTCCCGCGGCGCTTCGGGAGATAACAGGCAGGGCGAGCCCCAGCGAGCGAGCGGTCTTCAGCAGCAGCACCCACCCACTATCAACGTCAACGAAGCGCAAAAAGCATCCAGCATCTCTTATTTTGCTCGAACCCCCAGCTATTTTCGGCTGCCCACGGTTGCGATAAAACGAGAGACCGGCCGGCAAGAAAGCGCAAGAGACAACAACAGCAGCAGCAGCAGCGCCTACAAGCAGCAGAAGAAGAGTGGGGCGGAAGAGGAGGATTGCACTTTGCCGCTGTGTTGCTCACCCTCGCGCTCATCATCAGGCTCGCGGTCTTCGTTATCCACTCCACTTGAAGCACTCGTGCAGGTGTCACCTCGCCGCTCCAGCTTCGTGGTCCAGCTGCGCGTGTCCAGTGAGCTTTAACTAGACGGAACAACAATGGACGAGCTTCATGATGCGATCCAGGATGCGCAGTATATTGGCGCCGTCACGAATGCGCACCGCGGACCGAGCGCGGCGTTCTACAACCCGAGTCAGTCCGAGTTAGCGCAGTTTGTCGAGAAGCAAGAGCGGTCGCTCGGAAGCGACTGGCTCGGGCTGGAAAACATCCTCGACCAGCCGCTCGGGTTTTACTTTCTGCGCCGCTTTTGCGACGCAGAGCAGCATGGTGTGCGCAAGCTCGACTTCCTGACTGAAGTGACCAAGTTTCGCGCGCTCGTGGCTGTCGATCAGCGTGTCGCGAAGGCGAAAGAGATCTGGGACCAGTTCTGTGCAGTGCCGCCCGAGTTTGGCAGTTCAGCGGCTGGTCCAACCGGTCCGCCATCAGCCGACAGCCCGGACTCGCACCAAGTCTCCGGGTCGCCTGTATCCACAGTCACATCATCGCCAGCGCCGACATTGTCAAGTCAATCGCCAGGCTCGCCGTCGGACGCTGAGGGAGTCGAGTCGACACGTCTCGGGAGCTCCAGGTTCACGCTCGGCTCGCTCAAGGATCTGAACGTTGCGTCAATCACGACGAACGGTATCATCTTTTGGCGAAAAGGGGAGTCGACTTACAAAGTCTCAGAGGTCGGGCCAACTTACAAAGAGTGTGCGTCTGAGACAAGCATCATCGGAGTAGGTGGAGAGGTGGTGGCTCGGATAGGACTTGTGATCAAGCGCAAGGCTCCATTGGGGAAAACAGCAAGCGGCGGTGCAGGCACGCCACCCGGCGGGGTGGAAGCGGAAGGTGAGTTTTCGAGCCACCGGTCGCATAGTACGTCTCCAGGCACCAGTCAGAGCACAAATGGACGAGGCGCTGATCGAGGAAATGCCCAGACTCCATCCAGTGACGTCGTCAAGAGCTGTCCACCGTCGCTCTTCGATGAGCTCGAAGCGTGCGTGTTGTACAGTCTCGAGCAGATGCATCTCAAGGACTTTCGAGCGAGCGTGTTCCACAAGCGGCTGGTCTCGTTCTTGTATTTGCAGACCAAGCGCGTGAACGAAGAAGACTTTACGGTGCTGCGCGTGCTCGGCCGCGGCGGCTTCGGCATGGTGAATGGCTGCATCAAGCGCACGTCGGCGTCATTGTACGCGATGAAAGTGATGAACAAGAAGATGATCAAGAAGAAGCACGCCGAGAAGCTCTGCCTTGCCGAGCGGAAGATCCTCGCGATGATCTCGAGTCCGTTCGTCGTCTGCTTGAAGTACGCGTTCCAGACACCGGACGAGCTGTTCCTGGTTCTGGATCTGCGAACAGGAGGCGATCTGTCGTTCCACCTGAACCGGTCTCGCTTCACGGAGAACCAGGTGCGGTATTGGGCTGCGCAGATCCTGCTCGGACTGCAACATCTGCATGAGAAGAACATTGTGTACCGCGACCTGAAACCCGAGAACATTCTGCTCGACGAGAAAGGAAACTGCAGCATTTCGGATCTCGGCTTGGCTGTGGAAGTGACGCCGACTCTGGCTGGACGCTGTGGCACGCGAGGCTACTGGGCTCCCGAGATGCTGCTGCGCGATGAGAACGGACAGCGCATGGTGTACAACCACGCTGTCGACTGGTGGAGCTACGGCTGTCTGGTGTACGAGCTGCTGTACGGGAAATGCCCGTTCCGCACGTCGAAAGCGAAAGCGCTTCACGAAGACAAGCAGCAGGCGTACGACAAGGCGACTCTGGAGCTGACGCCATCGTACGACCCCAAGTACTTTTCTCCCGAAGCCGCCGAGTTGATCCAGCGTGAGTGTTTGTTTGGTTGGCGTGTACCTGACCATTTGAGTGGATTTTGGTGGTTATGTCTAACTTTGTGATTTTCCTCTTGTCATCCATCGACAGAACTGCTGATTCGAGACCCAGCGAAGAGACTCGGTGCGAATGGAGCAGCGGAAGTGCGGCGCATGAAGTTCTTTGATCCTGTCGACTGGGTGAAGATGGAGAACATGCTGGTCACGCCGCCGTTTGTGCCAGACAACGAGATCAACGCGGCGTCGCAGGCGGACATCGGGTCGTTCGACATTTCGATCGTCAAGGGCGTGAAGATCTCGGAGCAGGACCAGGCGGCGTACCGCAACTGGGACTTTGTCTGTCCCGAGACGTTCCAGCGAGAAGCCATCGAGTACCTCGAGTGGGAGGTGAAGAACGGGCCGTGCACGGTCGCGCCGAACTCGAATTCGTGCTGCACGATTTTATAATTTAAGAACGAGAGGCAACCGAGAGAGAGAGAGAGAGAGAGAGAGAGAGAGAGAGATAGGTTTGCTTACTGCCTGACGATAGACTGGACCGCACTATTTATGAATCTTTTATAGCTCCGCTTTGGAGTGTGCAATGCAAATGAGAGCTTGTACGTATTTGCTTTGCCTTTGCGCTGCTGCCGGTTTAGTTGCTGTCTTTTTCCAGCATCTGATGATCCGTCTACGAGTTGGCGAACGGGCTGATAGATACCCCGCTGGTCGTGCAGCGAGAGCTAGGTAGAGACCAAAAACTCTGTGTCGAGAAACCATTCGTGGAGCGGCTGTAGTGGTCGGACGGCCAATGGCGCTACAGCTCGGAGCTGGAGGAGGCGCTGGCGCCGTTCAAGAAGATACGTGTGACGTGGGTGCTCGGCTGCAATCACACACACACAGTGTGCGAGTGTGTCCGCTTGGGCGAGAGCGGTTCTCATGCTGACTGTTGAAGTCGACTTGGCCGAACAAGTTAAAGAGCTCTTCCAGTACACACTTTCAACAATTTGAGCGTTTTTCAGAAAATCAAGCTAGAGAGAATTCTCGTTTGACTTGGTTTTACTATGCGAGCTGGAATCCTGGGACCCCCAGTCCTGGATTCCAGCGGACATACGAAAACCTAGTCAAGCAAGAACTATCTCAAACAGTGCGCTCTCCTCCAAACCAGTTCAGACAGCCTTTGCAGTGCTGCGGACTGTCTAAATTGGTTGCGCAGACTTACTCGAAGACCACTGTTTGTGTGACTATTCGATCAGTCGGAATGTACGAAAAAAGTGTTGTACCCACTTTTGTGAATATGGTCGCACCGAGCTTTGCTCAATGTCTTCATCGGTGACATCGAAGAACACGAACGTCAGTTCGGTTCCTTCAAGCAACATTCACAAACCAGGCATCTTCATCCACCAAAGTGCGCATCAGCGGTAAGTTCGCGCTCATTCAGTTCTTCGTTCGCAGACCAAGATCTGGTTACCTCCGTCCAATTAGAACGCGACAGCGAATCAATCCGACAGGTGAGGAGTGCTCTTCCTCGCGTCTTGACTTGTCTCTCTGCGCCGCATGCTGCTGGAGCTGGCACATTTGTGGGTGCCGCCCTTCGAGACACTCATTCTCACTCACACTCTCGCAACCTGCGTGCCTGCTCTCCCAGCGCTCGCCTGCTTTGATGCGTCAGCCCCCGCTCTCCCTGCTGCTGCTGCTGCTGCTGCTGTGCGTCACTTGCCTTTCGCTGCTGTCGTGCTCCCACCGAGCGCTTTCTTTTGCCGACGCCGCCGCGATGAGCGAATCCGCCTCCGCCACCACCTACGAAGCCAAGATCGCGCCAAAGCTGCTCGCCGCGATCAAAGAGGACCCGAGCGTCGAAGCCGATATCATGGTGCAGCTCGAGTCGCCCGAGGAAGTGGTGCAGCGCATGTGCAGCACCGCGTCGGCCGGCGCCACGCGCGCGCAGAAGACGACGTGCATGGTCGACTCGATGCAGAAGTTCGCGGACGAAGCGCAGGAAGAGGTGAAGCAGCTGCTGGCGCGCGAGACCGGCAAGTACGAGCGCTCGACGTTCTTCTGGATCAACAACTCGGTCTCGGTGCGGAAATGCCAGGCGTCGCTGATCATCGAGATCGCCAAGCTCGCGACCGTGCTGACCGTGCGCGCCGAGGAGATCTTCCAGCTCCAGGGCAAAGGTGACGGCAGTAAGCAGAAGTCGCCAGAGAAGAAGAAAGCTGGCACCATGTCGTTTGGATTCCAGTAATATGGCGAGTGACAATACGTCAACCAGCAAGCAGAGCTGCATTTTGAGAAGCGTCTACATACCGCAGGTTTGGAGAGTCGATGCGCCAATGAGTATGTGATGTGCTTGCTAACTATGAAAACAATTTATGGATGTTTGAGTGAATCACTTTGAGTGGCTTTTCGTTAGATCGAAGTTGGCACGAGGTGTTATTTTCAAATGAGCGTGCATCACTATATATGTTTATATCCAGAGCGTTCGCATTTGCACACACAGAGTCCAGCTGCAGCACCGTTCCAGTATTTTGTACCAGCAAAACAAACGAGGCAGCCTCGATCAGAGCCATGAGCAGATCTAGCAAGCCCATAGCGGCGACAAAGGCACCGGCCTCACAGCATGCGGACGCTCCAGAACTCAATCCAGATAGCAGCGGCAGCAGCACGCCACGTTCAAGGCCGCGATCCGGTGCTGCGTCTGCATCGTCAACTTCCGCAGCTCGGCCGTTCTCATCGTCGAACCTCTCGGCGTCGATCGCGAACGCGCGCTTCAAGATGTTCCAGGTGCAGTACGAGATCCTGAGCAAGAACCCGATCCTGAGCGCGATCGCGAGGGAGATCCCGTGGAAAAACCTGCTGGACCTGTTTCTGCTCAAGTTCTACGCGGTCGGCGACGTTCTGTGGCTCCAGGACGAGCAGCCGCACGAAATGGCGTTCGTGCTCTGCGGCGGCTTCCTCGCGCGCCGCATGGACAAAGCCCCTGAGCTCCACGACACCACCACCAATCAGAGTTATGGCAGTGCTGGTGCTGGTTCTCAGCCAGCCAGATCGCTGAGTACGATTCTCGCGGAGAAAATGGTGAAACCCGGCGGGAGCCTCGCGGCGCTCGCGGTGCACAACAACTCACACATGCAGTACTCGGTGGTCACGGCCAAGTTCAAGTCCATCGTGCTGTCACTGCCCACGGACAAGTACAAGTCGATCCTGCGACAACTCACACCCGAACTGAGTGCGCTCGTGGAGCATTTGCTCTACGATACAGAGAACAAGCTGCTAAGTGCGCTGAAGATGCGACTGATTGCGCCGCCAAAAGACACCAACAGTAAGCAACAGCAGTCCTCACGTGACAAGTATCCTCACCACAAGCACAGCAGCTCGCCGAGCAAAAAGAACCAGCCAGCTAGCAGCACCAATAGTCTTCAGAGAGCTGCTTCAACACCGGCGCTGAGCAGCAGCTCATCGCTTCAGAGCAGTGCGGCGATCAACCTGGATGCAACAGCGTCATGGGCGTCACTGCAGGTCGCCAAGCCAGTCGAGTACGAGGTGAACTCATCGCTCTTGATTCTCCACCAACCATCCAGCAGCTCAGTGCAAAGTCTTCATCACCTAGCGCCATCAGTGGCAGCAGCATCAACGACCAAAAAGTCGGCAGGCGCTGCTGGCGCACTGCTGCATTCAAGTTCGGCGGCTCGGTTGACGGCGAAGAAGCACGCCCAGAGGAGACTCCAGAGTATCAAATTCCCAAATCCGCTGGAGGCTTTTCCTCCACAACCCAAGAACATGGGGACACCTGACGGCCGCAATCTGGTGGACCAAGCGATGCTCGCTCTTCTCAGTGATCCTGGTGGCGGCGGTGCCAAGCGAGCAGCTCACCTGGACGTCGTGCCGAAAGTGCACGTCGGAAGACTTTTGAAGCCGCTACGGAAGCCCGCGATGTT
>JAADVK010000500.1:0-23326 GCA_023334975.1 Globisporangium sylvaticum | reverse complement strand
TCCCCCCCCCCCCATGAAGCTTCTCTCTATGGAGCTTGGTGAGCGATTACCCCTTACATTCTGAGTGTATGTGTTATCTGAACAGCAGTCCCAGGGCGGCGATACTGAAGAAGTGGCGCCAGTCAATGTGAGCGTCCATCCACATTGATGTACCCATCCATCCCCATGTGGCTGCGTGTCTTTCTCACACTTGTGCATTCACTTGTTGCTTCATGGTGTGTGATTGCGGCAACAAACATCACAAACAGGACCCGGACGGCGGGTCCCAGCTGCGCATCCGCGAGAAGATGTGGCAGGACTGCTTCCCGATGTGCTCGGAGAGCTGCAAGCAGATGTACTTCGCCTTCGAGAGCCCCGAGGTGATCCTCTACTCGACGCTCGGGCTCAACCTCATCAGCAACGGCATCAGCAGCGTGCCGGCGTTCTCGCGCGACCTCAAGACCATGGGCGTGAGCGCCGAGGACCGCACGGTCATCGTGGGCTTCCTCGCGCGAGCGTTCCCGTCGGAATGAACGAATGCGAATGTGGTTTTCCTCTTTCAGTTTTGTGTAATTTAGAAAAATGAAGATCGTGGTGATGAAGAACAACAATTATGGAGTGTCAAATACGGTGCAATTCTGATGTTACGATGGCAATCAAAATGCTGTGGTCTCCATTAAGAGGATCGATTTGTGGAATGCTCTGCTGATGCTTCAAAAAATAAAGAAAACTTGGGGAAGAAAAACTTACGAGCACGAGAGACCAAGCACGAAGCCGCCGGTGAAGCCCGCGGACGATGGCAAGTTGTACTTGAGTGTGGCGACGAGACGGTCGAACCAGATCTTAAAGTCCTTCTTGGTGATCTTGCCGTCGCCGTCCGGGTCCACCGCCGTGATCACGTCCTTCTCGACCTTCTTCCAGTTGATGTCGATGTAGCCCTTCGACGACGCGACCTGCGCGAGCACGAAGAGCGCGCCGATCGTAACCGCGGCGACCTTGCCGACCTGCTTCAGCGCGTAGCCCGAGCAGAAGCCGAGACCGCTGCCGAGCGTGATGTCGCCGAGGCGACTCGTGAACTGGTCGATGAGCCAGTTGACGTAGTCGTCGTCCTTCTTTCCCTTGCCGCCGCCGCTGCCTCCGGTTGGACCAGCGCTCTGTAGAAATAAGCAAACACGCGCAACATTGTCAGACGAATGCCTAGAGAGAGGTGGCAAGCTGTAATGTGACTAGACTGAAGCCATTCATTCACAGTTGACTTACGAAGAGGTTGAAGAGCGCTTCTTGCGACAGGGCCGCTTCTGTAATGAGGTCAGCGCATTCGTGTGAGTTTCATCATATCTGCGCAACGCAACCATAACGCAATACACACAAAAAGCGAAGAGCTCACCTCTGCTCAATGCGGCAACCAGCACAGCTCCAGAGAGCACAATGGTCGTCGTGCGGTGGCCCATGATGGCTGGGCGAGCTGTGATAAAAATCCAGAGCAACTTTCAGCAATTAGCACCGATTACGCTCACTTGCAGCACTGTCTCACACGCTTGCAGCAACGTACATGGAAGGCGGAGAGCCAGCGCCTGCGTGTGCAGCTTCTTCTTCGACGAGGACGCGGCGGTGTTGCGCACGCTAAGCTTCATGACCTGCGGGCGCATGAGCACTGCACATCAATCATATCACAACGTCAGTCAAGACACAGCACCACCACTCCACTAATCGAGAAGGAAAGACGAAGCGAAGAGCTACGAAAGCTTCGAGAGCAGCGAGAAAAAGAGCTCTTCAACTCGCTCTCACAGCCACACACACACACACACGTACGCATTTGGGAGCGATGGATCGACATGGCGCTGGTGGGAAGAGTGCTGTTGTTGTCTGATGCGGATGAAGCGCTTTGTCAATCGGTCGGCGTAGAGAGCGATGACGTAAATGTGGCGCTTGTTCTTTGGGCGGAAGACTCGGAACTGAAGTTGCCGATGTGAGCTGTTGGACGGACATGGTGTGGCAGCGACGCGCCAGATCTCTTGGACGTTTTTTTGCGCACTCGAAAAGGAAAAATCACCATGTTTGGAAATTTGTGTGTCCACATAAAATATGTGATTACCAGAATATACCAGTAGATGTACCGTATGTATCGGTATACCGATATAGCAAATAAAGACCAAATAGAAGTCCGATATCGAATAGTGCCCCCTCTTTCACAAAGAAATAGAAGCCAAAGCCATCCAAAAATAGACTTTAAAACTACACGATACATCAGCAGCAAAGTTCGTTTAAACCGGTCCTCTTTTCTAGACGAACCGGTCCCAGTCCGATCTTGAAGCGTCGAAGGAAAGGAAAGGAACCAAAGTTCAACACGGCATTTCTCGAAAAGCTCCATTCCCAACGTCGCCGCCCAGCAAAGAATAAAGAATAGGAAGCAGGATGGAGAGCAGCAGCAGCTCACCGATACCGCTGTCGGCCGTGAAGACGTGGCACGAAGTGAACCCATGCAGCAGATCCCCTGTTACCAACATTGACGCCAGCAACTCATCGCATCCGCCCCCAGCTTTTCCCATCGACGCGACTCTCAACGAAAAGATCTCGCTCTGGAACGGCGCGATCTGGCGTTTGCGCGTGGATGCGATCACCAACTCGACGAACGAAGCGCTCAAGGACACGTCGGGGCTCTGCCGCAAGATCTTCGATGCCGCGGGCAAGGAGATCTGGGTCGAGTGCGAGGCTGCGGGTGTGTGTCGCACGGGTGAGGCGGTCGTCACGCGCGGCTGCCAGCTGCCGGCAAAGTTCATCATCCACACGGTCGGACCGCGCTACAACCTCAAGTACATCAATGCGGCGGAGAATGCGCTCCACATGTGCTACCGCAGCACGCTCTCGGTCGCAAAGGAGGAGCGCATCCGCACCGTCGCGCTGAGCTGCATCTACACGAAGCGGAAAGGGTACCCGCGCGACGAAGCCGCTCATATCGCGTCCCGTAAGTAGTGCTTATGATATGTCATACAAAATCAACGGCACACGTGGTTAACCGTGTTGATTCTACACTTGTCAGGTACGGTGCGGCGCTTTCTCGAGCACTACCAAGCGGACTTTGACCGCGTGGTCTTCTGCGTGGACACGCTGGAGGACCAGATGATTTACGAGTCGATCCTGCCGCTGTACTTCCCGCGAACCAGAGAAGACGAGCTCAAGCAGGCGGCGCAGCTCGCGCTCCGACATCTTGGTATGTGTTTGTGTGGATAAGCAACACATTAATGCCTAAACCCTCCCTCTCATATACTGACGAGGGTTGGTTCTCCAATAGGTGATGAGTTTGGGGAGCCGATCATCGAAGAGCGCAAGATCCGCATTCGACTGCTCGGCAGCTCCAGCGGCAACCAGACCGAGCATGACGATGGTGATGATGATGGCAATGGTGAGTGTCCATAACTACCGTAGCACTTCGAGAACCCCTGTCTGTGTGTTTCTTGTAATACTAATGCCGACCACGTACAATACTAGACTCAACCGATGACGAAGAGACTGCGATCCAGGACTTTCGAGAGATGTCGATTGATCCGGACACGGAGCGCCTCGAGCGCTTGCGCCAGCTCCAGGAAGAGCGCGAGAAGCGCGCGCTGAAAGCGCAGGCAGCGATCAAGAACACGCCGCTTGTGAACTACCAAATCGCGCTCTCGAAGGCGAAAAGCGAGGACTTTGACGACCTGCGCAGGCTCAAATTCCTCTACAACGCTGGAGTCGACCGCTCGGGGTCGCCCGTGATGGTGTACCAAGGCGAGAATTTGCCCGTGGACGCCGTGGACCTGGATCGCGTGGCGCTGTTCATCATCCAGAGCATGGACGCGGTCGTGGAGAACAAGTACAGCGTGCTCTACATCCACTCGGGCGTCAAGGATGAGAACCAGCCGAACGCTTCGTGGCTCAAGCGCCTGTTTCGCATCTTCTCGTCCAAGTACCAGGCGAACCTCCGCTTTTTCTACATGCTGGAGCCCACGATCTGGCTCAAGCTGCTCATTTTCGTCTCGAAAGGGTTTGTGAACAGCGCGTTTTACAAGAAGATCGTCTACTTGTCTTCCTCAAAAGACATCGACAACATCGCGGATACGCTCGAGCTCCCTTCTCACATTTACAAGAAGAAGGAGCGCGGAGAAGAGACCTCAAACCAGGATGCGAATAGTGCAACGCCGGAGACCCAGAGCGCGGACGCGGACGCGGAGCAGTCCAACCAGGAACACAACGAAGCCGTGCTGTAAGATGTGTGCTATATATTTATGAATGATGCTGACGATTGATGATGTCGTTGATGGAAATGTTCTTTTTACCAAGAGCTACGTACAGATGTGGTTCCAACTATGCACTCTTCACTGTGGAAAATCCATTTCCTGACCGTCAACACTGTGAGTGTGTGATCTCTAACCAAAGCCCCCTCCAGCCTTTCTTCTTATGCGAAGTGCTGCTGAACCTTGGACGCGTGCTGGACGATGAGGATCGACTGCGCGTCCGAGCCCGCGACCAGCGTGTCCGACTCGGCGTGCAGATCAATGGCGTTCCACGGGAGGAAACCTCCTGCGACAGGCTCGACCTGGAGCATCGACGACTGCTCGGTCGTGTGCTGAGTGCTGTTTCTAAAGCCACCGGCTGTTCCAGTAGCAGCGTGCTTGTCGTACTCGACCGAGTCTCGCGGTCGGCCGCCACGGTGGAAGTCCCACGACAGCACGGTCGAGTCGTCACCGCAAGAGAACAGAAAGCGTGGACTGGCGCTGTGAAGCTTCAGTGCGCGCACTGCGTGAATTGGGATGAAGACACAACACAATCAATAAGCTGTGGTCGCCATGGCATCTCGAGACAAGAATAAAATGGTACCTGCGCGCTGGTGTTTTGTCTCGGTTCGGAATGGCGCATCAAGGCGACGCTGGTCCCAGAAGCACACGCGTCCATCGTCCGAGCCGGTGATCAGCAGCTCTGGTCGCGTCGGGTGGGTCTCGATGCTCGTCAGGATCGCACCAACATGAGGGCTGCAGATAAAAAAACATGGGGGAAGACAAGGCACGTGTGAGTCCACTGCGCTATCATACAGGCGTGATTGGATTGGTCACTCACTCGGACGCAGCGAGGACTGGGAACGACTGGTTCGACGCGATATCCCAGATGCGCAGCTGGCTTCCAGGCGCAGATCTGCGTTGACAAGAAGCAACAATGGATGACAAGCTTTGTCAGCTCAGGAATACCGATTAACTGATAACAGAACACGTTCAAGCACAGTGCACACATGCACATCCACGTACCCGACGGTGGCGACAATCGAGTCCTGACCGAGCACTTTAATGCCGTTGATAGCGAGATTGCTCGAGTCCTTGTTCACTGCAATCACATATAAACGATTTCGAGCATTGAAAACAAGTCAGAGGTGCGAACCAAGTCGAAGCATTGCGCTAAGATCAGCTAGAACGTACCGATCTTGTTGACGCTCATGGCGTGGTCCAGCTTGAGCCACGCGACGCCGCCAGCCTCGCTTGCAGCCACGATCGTGGATTTGCTCTCGCTGACATCCAGACACGTGACAGGCGAGCTTCGGAAAAGGTTCTCCCACTGTGGAATCGCCTATTAGACGAAAGCACACACACACACAGGTCGTTTAATAACCAATACATACCATCCAGCAGGAGAGCATTTGCAATGAGCAGTCACGTACAAATGGAGACAGTGGGCTGTCGGACACAACCGGAGCAGTGACGTCCGCGTCATCGCTCATGCCGCTCGCAGCAGACGTGTCGGAAACGCGGTAGCAGAGAACGCTGCCGTTGGACGACGCCGTGAAGAGCAGGTTCTCGCCTTTCGTCGCGACGAACTGCAGCGCGTTCGCGTCGCCCTGGTGCGGCGCCTCCGCCACTTGGCTCAGCTCGCACGCGCGGGCTTCTTCATGCTGTCCGAACTCTCTGCGCAGCTCGCTCTCGTCGCGCGTTGGCAGGATCGGCAAATGCAGTGTGACGTGGTTCACCTGATCGCATACACATACACGGACAGACAGAGATACAGCAACACACAATCAATTAACTTCCCATTAGCGATGGCGTTTGAATCATCACGCAAAGCTCTCTCACTGGGCAAAGAGCGCACCTCGTTGTCCCATCCACCGGCGGCGACGAGCGGCAGGAACTCGAACTGGTCGTGGGCCTCGGACGAGCGCACGTCCTTGACGAAGCAGAGCGCCTTGACCTTCTCACCCACGAAGTGCGTCGAGCTGCGACTCATGCTTGCTTGTTTTGATTTTTGTGCTTGCTGATTGGAAATGGAGAGCTCCCCTTCAAAACCAATATGAAGCCGCTGTATCGACTTGTGGAGAAGGATAACGTGTTTTTCGCTTAACCGACACTTTCGGTACTACAGGCAGTTGATGGAAAGATACACTCCGATTGCACAGGTGCAAAAACGTGTGGGAACCAAATGCCCACATGCGTTCATTCCTGTGCTGCTTTGTTATCTACTGCTACTGTTGTCGCTGCTGGTGTGGCCGACCACCAGCGCCATATCGTTGCGGCGGGGCTTGTCCAGAACAGGGTGGCGGCTCTAAATCTACTCTACTCTGCTACGCCAAACGTGTGCCCTCTCCTACTGTATGCTTCCTACCTACTGCTGCCCTCCGCTCGTCTCCATCTTCGCCCTTCGTCCATCATTCATTCGTTCGTTTGCTCTCACTCTCTCTCACTCATTCGAAATGCTGCTTACTCGGCTTTTGGCGCGCGGCGGCGCTTTGGCTTGCCGTTCGCGACTGGAGCGGACGCCGAGTCCGACGCCGAGCCTTCGTCCTCCTCATTCGCGTCCTCGATGAGCTTCTCGCTTTCGTCCTCCGAGTCGCTGCGGATGTCCTTCTCCACGTTGCCGTCGCCGAGCGCCTTGACCACCATCTTGACGATGAGCACGCCCCAGTAGACGTGCAGCACCAAGAGCAGCAGCAGGAAGCCGAAGAAGACGACCCACAAGTAGTACCAGCTCGACGCCGACACGCCGTGGAGCGACCCCTTCTCAATCGCAGGCTGCACGATATCGTCCCAGCCGAGCGTGTACACGGTGTAGAGGATGTTCTTCGAGTAAAAGTACCAGCGCACGATGAACCACGCGACCGCAAACGTGCCGAACAGGATGTTCGCCAGCAACTCGCTCTCCATGTACACAAACACCTTGGCTGTCATTCCAAGCAATACGAAAACGTGTGAGTCCATCATATCCCTCAAAAGCAATCAAGCACCATCAATCGCAACCTTGTAAAGCGCGTACCAGTCTCGAGGAGCAAATCGTTGACGTCGTGGATCATGAGCACGCACATGCCGACGCGCGTGAGGTCAAAGTAGTAGGAGAACACCATGAGCGCGATCGTGGAGAAGTGGTGCAGCAGCATCTCGGCGTTGTCCTTGCGCTTCACGACGTACTGCTTGCTCGTGATGTTGAGCATGAAGTCGATGCCCTGGAACCAGAACGACAGGTAGATCATGTAGTACCACTTCAAGATCTCGGGCGTCGTGTAGGGAAAGTCGGAGAAGTAGCCGCTCGGGGTCATGAACCAGTCCTTGTCGTGGCCGATGTACAGGCCGAGCGCAAAGAACGAGCTCACGGCTGCGTTCTTCCAGAGCGACTCGCGCATCTTGTCGTACTTGTCGTTGGTGAGGAAGCCGCGCGACACCATCTGCGTCACGACGGGGCGGATCACGATGGTGTCCCAGAGGAAGTGGTAGCCGTAGAGCCCCACGAGGCACGTGCCGAAGCGCTGGAGCTCGCTCAGCGGCTCGCACTCGTTGAAGTAGCACGGCATCGGTGGTGGTGGTGCTTGTAGCTCTTGGCGTGTAGCTCTTGGGGCTTGCGGAAGGCTGGCTGGCTGGAAGGTCGGTCGGTCGCTGGCGTTCTTCTGCTGCTTCTTCGTCCGTCCGCTGATGTGAAAGTGACCGTCCAAAAGATTCGGAGGTGCGGAGGTGCGGGAATGTCTCCGATAAAGTGCGAATCGTTTTCCCCTCACAATAACGGCCGCTTTCTGGGTGGTAACCACCCTTCAATAACACGCGTCTATTCCAAAGCGCACCTTGTCAATTCTAAAAGAGGTACTGCATCGAGTAATTTGTATCGATAGCATTTTGCGGCAGGCTGGTACTTTCTAAAGGGTATGTAGAGGACGGGATGGACCGGTGGAATAATCCGTTGATTCAATCGCACGACTTGAACTCATCACAGCCGTGATCCGACTCGTGATGCTGGATTATCACCACGCCCTCATTTCGCTCAGAGCATCTTGCACGCACGTTGCAATATTTGGCGCGCATCCAATGCATCCCGCCTTCCTCCACCGACCGCGACCTCATTGCCCCCCTCTTTTGAAGACGTCGCCTGCCGCCACCACCCGCCTGCGTAGACGAAGAGAGAAACGATCGATCGCTCCATTATTATATCGGTGGGACACGAAAGTGATGGCTTCAGTTTTTCCTTTTGTGTTGTGGGGAATGCGACACGTTCGCTGAGACGCACCGGTGCGCGTTACTTGCGATCTCGTGCGGCTGTCGTGGACTGCCTTTTGGACGTGCAGCCGGAATCTTCGTGCAGCAAGCTCTATGGAAAGCATGTGCGTGTATGAAACCATTGCACGTGTGTGCGAGGAATGATACATTGTGGATTAGATGGTGCATGAATGGATGGACAAGCGAGTGGTTATGGAAATGCATGCATGGGTACGCGTTTCAGGTGCCTTTGTCCTTGCTGTTCAGGTCCTTGTGCGTTACGCGGTGATCACGCGCACGCCCGCGCCGGCGACCGCGTGCATCTCGGGCGTCGTGGGCTGTCGCATGAACATCATGTTGGTCGGCACGTTGAGGTGCTCGACGATCCAGTGGATCATCGTCGGGTCGAACGTGCCGGAGATCGACATGAAGTCGATCTTGATGAGCGGGTAGATGTGGTCGAAGAGGCACACGATGTCTTCAAACTCGGGCGGGATCTGCGCGTCGGGCTCCGACACGTGCACCAGTCGCAAGCAGTACGTTTGCTCGTTCGTGATCCCGATGGTGTTTGCGAGTCTCTCGGCAGGCGCTGCGAATATCGTGCTCCTGGGCAAAGTGTCGACGATCGGCACGCGCACCGCGCTGTTCTTCGTGCTCTTCTCCGCGACTGCAGCGCTGCTCTCTCTCGCAGTGGCGATGCTGCTGCGAATTCTGCACAAAGACGGCGACTACATCCCCAAGACCAGTCAAATTGCGTGGTTTAACGTCCTGTGCGACAACGGCAAGTACCTCGAGATGGCTTCGTCCGAGGACCTCAACTGCTCGGCTCCCGCAATGGGCGACAAAACGCTCTTCCAGCTGGACGATCTCGAGTTTGCGCTCACCGAGTCCGGGACGAACACGAAGATCACGGTCGCCGAGCAGCTCTCGGGAATTCTCAACTCGTTATTCCCGAAGAACATCTTCATCAGCTTCGTCGATGGCGTGTTGCTCAGCGTTATCACGTTCTCGATCGCATTCGGCGCCGCCGCCACGCGCGCGACGTCCCGCGAGAACAGCCCGCTCCTGGACGTGCTCAACCAGATGAACAAGATCTTCTACTTCATCATCACGCGTGTGGTCGACTGGAGTCCGCTCGCCGTGCTTTCGCTGGTCGCTGGCTCGCTCTCGACGCAGAGCTCCATGGATCAAGCCGTGACCCACGTCGGGATCCTCGTGCTCTGCAACTTCATCACCGTGTTCCTCTTCGAGCTCGTGTTCTATCCGATCGTGATCTTCGTGCTGATCCGCAAGAACCCGTTCAAGTACATGCGCATGATGCTCCCCGCGGCGACGTTTTCGCGCTCGGCAGCGCGTCTTCGCTCGCGACGTTGCCGATCTCGATTCGCTGCGTCGAGTGTCGCTGCTCGGCTCGATCGGTGTCGCGCCGATCCCGAACGCCGGGCTTGTGATGGTGTACTCGATCTGGAGCACGATCTTCCCGAGCGAGGACGTGCCCGTGACGTACAGCTACCTGGTCGCGATCTACTGGTACATCGACCGCATGAACACCATGTGCAACGTCTTGGGCGACACGTACGTCGCGCGCATCATCGCCGAGCAGGTCGACGAAGCCTACGAGACCACGCTCCAGGAGGACGACGAGGAGAACGACCACCACCGCCAGTAGGTAGTTAGTCTTTCTCTCTATACTCGCTCTCACACAGAGATTTACACAGGCACACACGTACGTGCGTTAATGAACGCGCGCGGACTTCTCTCATACACTTCTTGCTTTCTCTGGTGTTGTTACTGCGTGTTGTTTGGTGAGTGGCATGCAATGCAAGCCTGCCCGCATTCATTCAAAAGCAGCTTCAACTTCCAAAGTTGAAGTTGACTGAGATTAGTGACTCCTTTCGAAAACAGTGACGCTAACGAATCCAAAAAAGAGAGATTTCATTTGTGTTGGTATCTATCGCGAAAGATGAAAAAGCAGAGCACTATTCGTGAATGCACCTTTAGTTGCGCGGGCTCCTGCTCTGTTTTGTTTGACTTCTTTTGTAAGGGATTGGCTGAACCTGCTTGCTCCAAAGACTAGGAGTCTTTTCGCTTGATGTACCCGCTCGAGCAGAACGCGGGTTTGCACACGTAGCGCCGTCCGAGCGACCGCAGGATGCCCTTCTTGAGGATCAGGTACCCTGTGGCGCAAAAGAGCACGAGCGACGCGACCGCGCCGTCGCGCACGCGCGTGGCAAACTCCTCCTCGGGACGCATGCTCACCGACACGCTGATGATCACGAGGCTCACGAGACTCAGCTCGGCCATAAAAGCCACGAGGCTGTGCTGCTGCTGGAACGTGAATGGGCTCTCGTCGCGCTTGTCCGGCACGTAGTTGCCCACCAGCAGGTCGTACGAGTCCTGGCGCACGCCGTCCGAGAAGTTGTTGAGGTAGTAGCGCGTGACCGAGTTGACGCCGTCCTGGATCGCGCCGGAGATCGTGCGCTTGCCCGTGCGCGTGAAGTCGGTCTTCAGCGCGCCAGTGCCGGCGTACATCTTGCTCACATAGTCGGCGTTGTCGGCCCACGCGTTCTTGAATACGAGCTCAAAGGCGTCGTAGGGCGAGTCGAGCACGTTCGCCGTGGCCTTGGTCTCGTCGTGGAGACCGAGCGACTGCAGCGTGCACCGACGCGCAAAGAGACTCATCACGACGTTCGTGCGGTCGAGGTTGTCCATGCAGTTGACACGGAAGACGCCCTTCTGGCGGTTCGTCATGCGGCCTTCGCCGTCGCACTCGAACCAGCCGTACTGGTTGAACTGGTCGTTCACTTCGGTGACCAGCTTCGACAGGTTGCCCCACTGCATCTTGCGGCATTCGTGGTGGAAGTCAAACCAGACGTACGCGATGGGCTCCGAGAAAAGCTGCGAGATCGCTGACGATGTCGAGGTCGTCGCTGTTGATGTAGCTGTTGCTGCGGAGGAGGACGAGGGCGACAAGGAGCCCTGGAGAACCGCGCCGGCGCTGCTGGTGCCGTTGCTACTTCCGTTGGTAGACGAGGACGAGCCATTCGACGGCGACGTCTGCGCGCTGCCGCTGCCACCGCCCAGTAACGCTGTGGCGGACGCAGCCGTCAGTGTCGGGCGGTGCTTGGGCGAGTTGCCGAGTGGTGGCGACACCATCACGCTGGATCCAAGCGACGGCATGTCGGACGAGCGCGATTGTTGGTTGTACTTCTTCACGTACTTGCCGTACGCCGTGCCGAGTTGCGCCTGATCGCGCACAGTCTTGGACTTGCCCGTCTTGTCGATGAGGTTCACGACCGTCACATGGCCGTAGCGCTGGATGATGTTGTCCATGTGCGCGCGGAACGCGAGCTCGTTCCAGTCGACGATGCTCTCGTTGCCGCTGAACGCGTAGCGCGTGCGCGGCATGTACTTGAGCGTGACCATCTGGTCCCAGTAGAGCGGGATCGAGCCGCGGATCTGCACGTACGAGCAGATCGAGCGGTTCGGCTTCACCAGCACCATCTCGGTCTCGGCAAAGTTCGCGACGAAGCCGTCCTTGTCCACGCCGCGCACGTTGAAGCGCGTGCCGACGCGGCGCCAGCTTCTCCTCGTGAAAAACAACAAATCGCAGCGCATGCCGTTGATCTCGCACTTCTTCATCACCTTCACAAAGCCGCTGATCACGGGGATGATCCAGTTGTGCAGGTCCATGTCGATGAACTTGGTCAGCAGCGGCTTGTTCCAAAAGAAGTCCTCTTCCGCCTTCTGCCACATCGGCAGCTTCTGGCTATTCGAGGACGCCGAGTTGTTCGCACGCCGCTGCGCCGAGAGCGTCAGGTCGTAGTCGTACGAGAAGTAGAACGTGCGGCTCGCGACCACGGACTTGATCATGCGCACGTACTCCTCCTCGTCCTTCTTCTCGCGCTTGGACGCGTGCTTGAAGAAGCTGCGGTGCGCGGCGGCCGACACGGGGATCAGCTCGAGCTCGAGGATGCAGTAGATCTTCTCGCTGTTCGGACCGGAGCCGATCACGCGCGAGTCCTGGATCACGGCCAGGTACGGCCCACTGAGCAGCGAGTAGACACCGTAGACCGCGTGAATCGGCGTGAAGTTGGCGTCCTGCTTCTCGTCCGGCACGTTCGCGATCTTCTCGATCTCGACGCCCGGCGCGCCGTTCTCGCGCTGCTGCTGCGCGCTCAGCGACACGCGCAGCCATCCGTTCGCGCCGGCGCGGCAGTCTTCCAGCAGCAGCTCCGAGTTCTCCACGTGCACCTTGAACATCGCTGTCTGCTTTTCGCTAAATGGAGTCCCTGTGTGTTGCGTGCTGTCTGTCGTGGTGTGGCCCTGCGTGCGTCCAACGAATGATGAGTCGTATCCAGCGGCGGCGAGAAGATGGAAGCTCTGCAGCGCGTAAACAGCGAGTCCCAGGAAGACGCGCGCGTTGTCGCCGAGGATGATGAAGAAGGTGGAGGGGAGGGAAGGTGGTGGTGGACTGGTGTCCTGCTTCTCTGGGAGGCGTGATGCAAAGTGCTATGATGACGGCACTGACGACGGGGCCAGTTTCCAAACTGTCTCAGAGAGAAATATGAGGGCCGGTTTTGAAACCGACCCTTCCGGTCATTCTCGGTTTTCAGAATGACATGCTTACTAAAAACCGCTTGAGCGGTTTTAATAAATCTGTCTTCCAGTGGCAGCTTGCGCTCAAACAGCAAATGTATCGAAAAACAGGTGGGCTTACAACAATAGCAAAATGTATCTCAAAGGTGGACTTTTTGATACATTTGCTGTTGCAAATGTTGCGTTCAAGTCGCCGACTTTTGGAGAAACTACAGTTTTTAACGGATCGTTTCTTCTCGCTGCTCCAACACGACGGATACGCCTGCTGCGAGAACATTTTTCGAAAAATGGAACCCTTGATTTTTATGAGGAAGAACCTCATTTCATGAAGAAGCACGTCATTCCAGCGAACGCAACCAAGCAAGCTCCCAGCTACAAAAGAGTCCCGAGCGAGCATGGCAACCCAATCCAAGAAGAGCACGAGACAAATGCGAAGATTGCCATGCTCGCCGCCTCCAAGAATATCTTCATTCTTTCTCATTGCCCGCGGTATCTCCACAAGGTATGTGATGTGCGTGCTTTGCCAAGTATATCTATTTGTTATGTTGTGTCAGTGACACATGTGGGTTTTCTGTGTAGTTTTTGATTGTTGATGGAACAATCCTTGTCTCGGGCTCCATGAACTGGAGCGAGGCTGGTATCCTCAACAACGACGAGAACCTTGTTGTTCACCGTGGAGGCGACGTCGTGGAACGGTTTAGTGGCTTATTTGAATGGCTGTGGTACATTTACGATCTCACAATTGAAGAACAGCGAGCAGTTCTACGAGCAACGAGGCGACCCAGGCCACCTCCGCCGCGCTCCCGCGATCAACCTCGACACCTACGACGATTCAGCACATAGCTTGCTTCTTTGCTACCAGTAACGAAGTGACCATAACTACCGTCAACATGGCTCTATTTTTTGATTGTGGGACAAGTTCTTGCGCACTTGTTGCTTGTGAAAATGAAAATGTACGGACCATTTGGGAATTTGGATTTTGCGCGGGAAGGCGACTCTATTTATAGGGCAGCCAAGCAAAAGAGGCTGCCGCTTTGTTGACGAGGGCTTGTAACACATGCGCATTCCAACGCAAGCCTGCTGCAAAGGTGATCCGAGTGCGCGTAAGACTTGGACGAGAGAGTCAGCCGGACGAGTGCAGCTTTTGACAGTTGCATCACCAGCATCCACAATGAACAAAAGATGCGCAAGAGAGCGCGGGCTTTTTCCAAGAAGACGAAACAATAAGGTCATACAGTGTGCAAGGAAAGAAAGATGCAAAATCCACAAAAGTCGAGTTCAAAGCCGGATCAAAAATGCTGGAAGGTCATGGATTTCATGGAGTATTTCTTCGCAACACTTTCTAAACTCCTCGCTGAAAAGGCTTGCAAGAAAAACCATTTCCTTCTTCTGGGTTTAAACCTGCGTCTACAGTTCTTCTGCAAGGATCTTTTGTGCTGCGAGACCGGCATTGGGCGATCTTGTAATATATGCTGCACCACCTTTCTGCTGTAAAAATCTATTTGCCGGTGTCTGAATGACTAGATGCCTTGGTGCACTGGTGTTTCTGGGTTGGTTTCTGCCGACGAGAAGCTGCTGCGTCGAGGCGTTGTCTGCTTGTATGGGTACAGTTCTTCAAAAAAGAGTGTGCGGCAGTCCGTGAGAGAGAGAGAGAGACTGTCGTGCGGTCGCCGTCTCTGGGTCTTGGCTAATAGTAGTAATGTACGTGTTTGTGTTTGTTTGACTTGGGCTTGAGCGTGGAGTCCGCATGCTTCAGCTAGGCTCGCGTCTTCAAAAAGCGGCGCTTCCGTGCGCCGAACGACTTGACGCTTCGCTCGCAACTGTCAAAGGCAACCGGTTCCGTCTTGAACGAGCTGTTTTTCTTCTTCTTGGTCTTCTGTGATCGGGACGTTTCAGGCTCGATGATTGTCAGCTTGGGCAGCTGACTCACGTACGGCGTGTTGACTGCAGAGCGGCGCAACACCTCCGCAAAAGTGTGCACCTTCTCGCCTTCCATGTCGACGACTTCCCACTCGTCCTGCACCATCACCCACGGGTGCACCTCCACTGCCGATGGCTCCTCCTGCTGCTGCTGAACGATGGTCGACACTTCGCTCCAGTCTTCGTCTTCTTCGTCGTCCATGTCGTTCATCTCGACGTCCAGCACGACAACCGGGTGAATCTCGCTCTGGATCGCAGCAGTGAAGGCCCGCTCTTCTTCAGCAGCAAACTGGCGCTGCGTCGTCTCGCGCACCAAGTCGCCCAGCATCGCAGCCGCGACGTCCACCTGGTACTGCGCCGCGATCAGCACGTCCTGCAGGATCTCGCGGTCAGTGTCGGGGAAGAACTCCTGCAGCAGCAGCACTTTCGTCACGTTCGCGGTCGTCGCGATCGGGTTCGAGGCGTACCGGCGGCCGTACAGCAGCGCGTCGTCTTCCTCGGTCCAGTCGTCCATGCTCGTCGGTGCGAAGCGCTGCTTGCTGCTGCTCTTGCGGGTCACGAACAACTTCTGCTGCTGGCTCTTCATGCTTCTGTGTGTCTCTCTGTAATTGTGTGTGGGGGTTCTCTATGTGTGTGTAAAGGACGCTTGCTGCCTCCTTGACGCTGTGCTGTTGTGGGGTGAAGATTGTCTCTGCAGAAGCTTGGGTTGAATCACTCGGTCGACCTGTGTGTGTCTTGGAGCGCGCGAGTTCGGAAATGACTGTGTTGCTGAGAATGTGCGCGTTTGGCGTTTGCGCTTCATCAGATTAGAGAAAACAGGAATCTGCGCATACAAAGAACACAGCGCAAGAGTGACGGGCTTTGAGCGAGGCCGCCAGAAGAAAATGCAGGTGAACCAATTGGGCCGCAAGTCGTTGCCGAATCGACACGACAGGTTGTGAAAGGTGGCCTGGGAAGAGGCGGAGAACACCCTCGTTGCGCAACTTTCCACAGTCGCTTTAACAAAATCCACTCTGATAGCGCAACTGAGAATCGCACGTGCTGATTGCTCAACCAGCTGACGTCGTGGGCGTCAGCGTCGTCGGAGGCGACGCGCTTTGACAACCGTTGCACACGTGGCCAAAAACATAAACTATGGGAGGCTCACGGACTTGAGTTTTGTAGCGAGCCAAAGTCGGAGAAGAGAAAGAATCAGTTCTCACAGGGAGAGGTGGTTTTTCTGTCGTGCGCGTTTTGAGGTGGGAAACTTCAAACTGGGCTTGAAGTTGACAATGCAGCCCAAGTCGCGCACACGCCAGCATCGCGACCGTGGATTCCAAGATAGCGGGCATCACGTAAATGACCACGCGGTCTCCCTTCTTGAGTCCCAACTCCTGCAGTCCATGCGCGAACGCCGATACTAGAACACGCCATTGTAGCCCAACGTCAGCGCCACTCTTCCTCGCGGCGACAAAGCAATGTGAGAAAGCATCACGAAGCGTACCTTGTTGCTGGAGATCCTTGTCGCACACAACTAGCACCCTTGTTTTGGATTGTGGTGGGCGAATAATGAGTGAGTGAAGCTCTGGCTGCAATTTTGTGAGTGATGGATGTGCTCAGCCCCAAATCACAAAGCTGATTTCTCCATCGGAAACTCACTCGCAAAGCTTCTAGCTGAACCCGTGCGCATTTTCGTCAACGATTCGCTGCGGTCCCGCATCATCGTGCTTCTGTCAGCAAGGACATGTACAAAAGTGTACTGTATTTTCGTTTGCTCTCTCAATTGCGCTTTAATAGCAGAGCATACACGTCCTCCTACTATTCACTTTCGTCACTATGGACGGCGTTTTGGCGGAGATTCGTGGAATTTCGAAATCAGCTCTGAACAGGCGGGATTCCACAATTTTATGCAAAAAAGCGTTTTTAATACGATTCTTTGCAGCTGCATATTCTGGCTTTTCGTCTCCAAACAACGTTTTTTTCGCCGAGCAGGGCGAAAGCAATCCAGATTTCCACTTGTTTTCACTGTGCAATTGTGTGGTACACTTCACTCGAGTGAAATGTAACCTAACCCTTTCAGGTACAATTTTAAGCCGATCGAGTGAAAAGCTTGAGTGAACTTTCAATGTAGCCGAACCCGCACGGTATTTTGTATGGCGACAGAGTGCATTTCGGCACAGAATTAAATACGGCGCCTCCATAGTGAATCTAACGAGGTGGTTCCCACCAAGCTGAAAGGCGAATGAACCTTTCTGATACATCGGAGAGTCCCTACATTACGAGCGCTTCAACATAGAAGCTCCATATCTTTCAAACGGCACATTCACAGAGAAGCTCGCGATATGGACGCACCACGACGCAGAGAAGGCAACACGTGTCTCTATGGCTCCGTCGTGGGCATGGACGACCAAACAAACTCAGCTGTGTTGGAACAAATCAGGGAGAAAACCTTCCTTTATGTACGACACAGGACATGCGCAAAGTACTCGAACCAATTCGGGTTCATTCGTGACGACATCAAATTGTTGTCACGATCCAAAGATCTTCAGTATGTCCATTAGGCAGCTGTCTTCCATGGATAGCGGTTTGGCGCAATTTCAGTGACTGAACGCGAACTTTGGCCTTCTGACGCCAATACGTTGCTTCTTGCTTCTTGGTTGTATCAGGAGCACGAAAGTGCTCCAAGCAACCCCCAGGCAAACCAAGTCTCTTCAAGGACAACACTTCAGGAACACAGTACTGAACCAAGCTGCTCTCCGTCACATTGTGAACATGCTTCTCAAAAAGACACAGTCCTTGCGGTCGCAATCGTTCTCTTTTGTTTGTTTGCTCGATGCCTTCGGCTCCAAAGCCCAAGTTCCCCATTGGTTGAGGCTGTTTGTATCAGAGGGCGTGCGTGGGAAACAACTCCAAACAATTTGAGGCGCATATTTGGTCAGAAGTCAGATTGTTTCTTTCGCTTGTGACAAAAGCCCGTCACTAGGAGCTCATTTGAGAACTTTCTTTATCCTCTATGTTGGCTCACTGGACACACATACACACACAAGTTCAGCCTCTTTGCTCATTTGCTTCCAGACTCCTAGACAAACAGGTACGCGAGGCTGACTACATGTGCAGATGCGTTCAGATACGCGTAGCGTGCTTTTAGGTATTGCATAGAACTTAATAATAGTGTGACAATTGGTTGAGGAACAGATTACAGAATGCTTCTTCGTACAAGTCTGGTGGGGTGTCCGACTCAGTTTTCTTGATGTCACCTGCTCATTTCGAGCCACTCGCGTCCTTGCTGGCTTCAGAGTTCAGAGTCGGACGCAAGGATTCAGCGGGTGGCACTGGCGGTGGCTGAGCTGTCGCTGTTGTTGATGCTGGTGGTGAAGTACTCCGATCCGCTGGACTGCCGGGTTTGCTTCCAGTTGATGGCGACTTGGTCGCTGATGCGTCGGGAGTCTTCGTTTTGTCATCGCCATCATGTCCGCGTTCATCACTGTGAGCGGCAACCGGCGTTGCGCGCGCATTTCCAGGCAGTTGTGACGATGTCGGCGGGTCGGCAGTAGTAGAACTCGGCGGATCACCAGGAGAACCACCAGGCGGCGCCTTCCTTCCAGTCGTCTTTGGTGGCGGATCGTCTGCAGTTCCGTCCAAAGTGCTCTTCCCACTCGGGTTCCCATTCGTGCCTCCTCCGTTTGATGGTCTGGAGTCTGAGCTTGGCGGGTCTGGCGTCGAGATCACGGTCGAGTTGCCGCCTCCTGCAACATTGTTGTTCAGCGCCACGACATTGCCGTTGTTGCTCGTACTGCCAGCCCCAGCACCAGGAGTCGAGCCACTGACACTTGGACTAGCTGTTGGTGGCTCAGTTGTTGACTGACCAGTGTTCGAACCAGCGGCAGACGTTGCGCTTGGGGTCTCAGACGGAGCCGGGGTCGCTGTTGCTGGTGCTGGTGTTGGCGCTGCCACTGGGAGAACGTTGGCGGCCGGAGTCACACTCGGCCCTGCTGTTGCCGACCCAGCAGTCGAGCCAGCTGTACTGGCATGAGAACCCGCAGTAGCAGTAGCCCCAGGGACTCTAGGTCCGAGTCCAGGTCCACCTGGGAACGGAGCCCCACCACCAAACCCTCCGGTGCCGAGCCACGGGTTGGCATTGTTGTTGAAATTGTCGGTGGTCGCTGCACCAGTCATGCCGTTCTCGCGCGCACCAATGCTGAGCGTGTCAATGCGCACAAAGTTGAAGATGTTGCCCGTGTTCTTGCCGCTGATCTTGGAAATGATGCTGCTCTCCACGTCCTTCTTCTTGTCTTTCTTCTTCTTGTGCTTCTTGTGTTTCTTCTTGTGGTTCTTCTTGTACGAGTAGTCTTCATCCAAGGAATCGTCATCTGAAGAATCATCTGATGAATCATCATCCGAGGAGTCATCGTAGTCACCATAGTCCTTCTTGTGCTTGTGGTACGGACCCATGTGGTAGCTCTCGGTCAACATCGCTTTCTTGGAATCACCCTCTTCAGGTAAAGCTCCAATCATAGTGTTGCCGTCTTGGTCCTGGACATTCTCGTTGGGAACCTTGAAATCGAAATTGGTTGGGGGTTCTTTTCGCAAGTTGCCACGAACGCGTTGCTGTTGCTGTTGCTGTTGCTGGTGCAGCGAACCAATTTCACCAGTCCTCTGCTGGTCGTTCTCTGAAAGCTTGTTGTTTGCGCTCCGGAAGAAGCCTGGGAGCTTTGAATGCGACGAGAACGGTGGAGATGCTCGGACGGACGCTAATGCAAACGGAGTAATCTCTTCATCATCTCTCGGGACATTCTGTCCATACACCAACGACAGCGTCGTGGTGGTGGTGGTGAGGATCACACTTGTGATAAGCAGCAGCAGCAGCCGCCGCTGGAGTCGCTGCATCGGAGCGGATTGCTGAATGAATGAGGCGAGTGCGTGGCTTCTGTTGAGTTTTCACGAAGCACCGCACCTCACAATCAAATGTCCAAGCCTGTCATCAGATAGAGATACACAGACACTATGAGAACAGAGCGAGCGGGGTCAAAGTGCGTAGCTCTTGAGGTGGTCCGTCACAAATGAGTGGCAGCCAATCAACCACACCTGATGACTGAAAGCGAACATCCACATATTGATGTTGGGCAGAACGATCGAGACTTGCGGGTCAAAAATTGGAGGTCGACGTCTTTCAGGCCTCCGAGTCCATTTCTGCTTTATTATTTGACGACTTGTGGTGGGTGGTCCACGCCTCTCTGCTTTCATTTGTCGCACTCCATCACCATCATCGTCGTCCTGCGGTTATATTACTTTCCCTCTTGGGTTTGGAGCTCTTCGACACGCCTTGATATCTCTCGTTCTCACAGTCAGTACACCGAGTCCTCGGACGTATCCGAGCCTTCGTCTCGCGGACGCTTCCCTCGTGGACTGCGTATACTACTGCTGCTGGCGGTAGTACCACCGGCGCTATTCACTGGCGGCGTCCCGTACACGCGCTGCGCGTACGACGCCTTCATGCCGCCCATGCACCGCTTGAGCGCGATCTTGTGGTCGACGATCGGGAACGGGTAGTCTTTGCCGATGAGGCACCCCGCAGCGCGCTGCACGGTCATCGGCGCCTTCCAGGGCTCGTAAATGTACTTGACCGGCATCTTCTTGAGCTGCGGGATGTACTTGCGGATGTACTTGCCCTCGGGGTCCCACTTCTTGCCGAACGTCGACGGCGAATAGACGCGAAAGTACGCCGAGAAGAACGCGCTGCTGCTGAGCCAGAGCCAGTTGCCGGCGTTGATACACCAGTCGTGGTCAATCAGCCGCTCCTGGAAGACCTCGAGGCCGCGCACCCACGAGATATACAGATCTCCTCGCGTGAGAAAGCATGCGACCGAGTGGCGCGCCAAGTGGTGCATCCACCCTTCCTGCTTGAGCTGGATCATGATCGCGTCGATCCACGGGTACCCGGTCTGTCCTTCTTTCCAGGCTTCGAACTGGGCTCGCGCCAGTTTGTCGTCGTCGGTCATCTCTTCCTCGGTCTCTGGGATCGTATGCCACCGCCAGTCGATCTGCAGGCACACCGGGTTCTCCTCCATCTTGTCAAAGTACGGGTTCGCGCGGCCACTGCAGTGGAAGAATTCGCGCCACAGAAGCTGGCCATCCAGACTCACGGGTGGGGCTGAGGACGCTTTCTTGTGGCGCTCCTGGATCTCCCGCACCCGGTGGTAGAACTTGCGCGGACTCAGACAGCCAAAGTACAGGTACGGGCTCAGCGACGTGGTCGACGACGACGGCCGCGTCTCGGCCGGCGATGTCTTGGGTTTCTCGAACTTGACCACGCGGCCTTCGTTCTTGCAGTACTCGCTCAGGATGTTGAGCGCGATCGCCTCGCCGCCGTAGATGAACGAGTGCTGCTCGATCTGCTCAAAGCCAAACTCAGTCACTTCCGGCATCGTGAACTGCTGCTCGGGGCCGCCGATGATCTCGATCTGCTTGGCGATCTCCGGGTCCGCATTCGGCTGTTGTTGTTGTTGGGTATTCCAATAGTCCACGACCTGCTGGTACAGCTCGCTGGGCAGGAACTCGGGCTTAGGCAGGCGGTCGGGCGGGTCGAGGTCTTTCGGCGGTACGGGGAACGTCGAGATCGCCTTGAGAAAGGACGTGTACGTCTTTGGCGCGCGGCCGTAGTGGCGGTCGATCACGGCCTGGAGGTCGTAGAGCGTGCAGCCCTTGGTGGTCTCGACCACGACGTTCTGACTTTCAGCAAATGCCTTGACGCGGTTGTCGCGCTCGATCGCGAACGGCTCGTTGACGCCGTCGAAGAACAGGTGCGTGATGCCCCAGGCCGGGATCAGCCGCTTGAGCACCCCGACCGAGTCGCCGCGCGCGATGATCAGGCGCGAGTCCCGCGCGGCGATCGCCTCGGAGAGCCCCGAGACGCTCTCGATCATGAACTGGAAGCGGTTGACGCCGCAGAGCATGATCTTGGGGCGGTGGATGATGTAGAGCGGGATGAGCTTCATGCCGTGCGCGTTCGCGTGCTTGAGCGCGGCGTGCAGCGCCAGGTTGTCGTGGATGCGCAGGTCGCGGCGGAACCACACGAGCGCGCGCAGCTGGCGCTGTGGCGCAACGGCGGCGGCGCCAGCCACCGCAGCAGCACCTGCCGCTGCAGCGACAACAGAGCCCTTGGGCGACATGATCTCTATCCTTGCGCTTGCGTCCTCCTTCTCTTCTTCTTCTTCTTCTTCTTCTAGTTCTTGCTGCTGTGCGAGCAGTCGGAGCTCTTCGTGGCGCTGGTCTTCTTCCTGCTGGAGCGCGGCGGCGATGGCGGCGTGCGCAGCCTCGATGTCGTCGTCCAGCGTGGCCAGTGAGCCGCTGGCCGAGAGGTTGCCGAGTGCGCTGTCGTCTCCTGTGTCGTGCCGGTCACCGCCGTGTCCGGGTGCGTCGCCCGTGAGCCGCGCCAGCTCCTCCAGCAGGCTCTCTGCATCGTCTTCCATCGCGAATTCGTTGTGCTTCGTTGGCATATTGTGGCTCTTTTTCCGCCCTTGGAACACTAATGCATCGGTGTATACTGTACATAGACGGCGCAGTGGATTAAAGTACCACCTCTCGCCATTCCTAGAGCGCAAGAAGCGAACGAGAATGCGAGCGAGAGAGCACCGTAGACATTCCTAAATAAGCGCCGTAAGAGAGAAGAGAGAGAGAACGAGAGTGAAGAGCTCGATGGACTTCATCAGCGTGCTCACGGCGCTCGGCATCATCGCCATCTGGGCCGGGCCCTGCTTCGGCTGCTACCTCATGCGCCGCAGCCACCTCAAGCGCCAGCACGCGGCCGAGCTGCGCGCGCCGTTGCTCAAGTAGGTGCTTCAACTGACTGACAAGCACTCACGCATGCTCGCCACGTACGTGCTTACTAATTGATGTGACTTCACACCACGTTTCTCGTTCAAATGGAAACAGCTCCACAGAGCATCGGCTCGACGCAGCGCTCCGGTACGTACGTCTGAGCCATTTATTCATTCCTTAACACGCTTGCTATAATAGTGCAATCGTTAGCTTGGGCGTGAGATTTAATGATGGACTGTTTTCTTCTTGACTTGTAGGGAGGCGAACGAAGGCTTCAACGTGTGCAGGATCTGCGGGTTTGAGAACTTCAAGCGCTTCCCGTTCTGCAACGTGTGCGGCGACAGGATCCCAGAGCATGAGCAAGAGCGACTGGAGGCGGAGGAGGCCAAGAAGAAGTCCTGGCAAAGAGGCAAACACTCTAACAAGAAGAAGGGTGGCGGGTACGAGTCGGTGGCCGAAGAGAGCAGCGGTCTTGCGCCAGAGCCTACGACGCGTCAGCAACGCGCCAGGTTTGTGAATTGGTCTCGCTGGCATTCTTGATTCTCGCTATTGCTTCAATGTCT
>JAADVK010000499.1:0-23343 GCA_023334975.1 Globisporangium sylvaticum | reverse complement strand
TGACGTCATCAGATGACGTCACACGTGCATGCAGGGACTGTATTACCGTAATCCCTTTGTTGTTTGTCTCCACAATGCACGCTGAAGGTGGTGTGTGCCACACTAGATCTGAGGACAGATCCACCTTCATGTAATGGCTGGTTAAGCCCATTACAGTTAATCTACAGAATGCTTTCACTACGAATGGAGTAAATCAAGTAGACGAGGCAGTGATTTAATGAACGGCACATGTATCGTCATTATTGTTACCAAACTACTTGGATTTGTGTGTCTGTGTCACTAAATGTAGGTTTGCTTGATCGACCGCAGCATCCCCATCAACGGGTCGATGGACTGGTCTGTTGGTGGGTACGCTGGGAATGGAGAGAACGTCACGGTGATGGCCGGCGCGGACGCGGCCAGGCCGTGCCATAACCGATTCTTGTCGGTGTTGAGACGCTCGTTTGCTATGAAGTACAGTCAGGGCATCCGCGTGAGCTTGTTCGACCCCGCAACAACCTCACGCACAGCAAGATATAGAATTAATATTTTCCTTGATGGTTAAGCTCTGAAATGTAGTGTGTGAGTCATTCGATTTGTCCTGCTCTAAACTATAATTAAGAGTTGCTTTGAGAGTGCAACTCGTTTAGATCAACCTTAACCACCCCAGCCGGAGTTTTTTCACCTGTCCTACCATGTTTTCATGTCGAACCTCCAACATGCACAAATCAGATTCCTATACCGAAATCAAGATACTTCACATGTTGACCGTTTCAGCATGTGAAAATATCTTGGTTTCTGTGTGGCGACTTACACGCTGACCACTCCAACATGTGGCTTATCTTGATTTTTGTACAGAATCTGATATCGGAGCGTCTAACAACCAGGATGGATGTCAAATTCTCACATGTTGGAACGTTCAACATGCTGAATGGGGGTTAATTCATCGTCAACCCTTTGCTTGGGAACAACCCCAGACCATCAATCGTTCATTTTTCGTTGAATTGGTTTGGGTTGGCAACGCGCTAATATCCTTTTGACAACCGGATATTTACGCAAGGCTGAACAACGGTTTAGTCATTTTCACGGATATAACTCGACGATAGTAGCAACGTAGCTTCTATTTGGCAGACAAATATGGGCTCTTCTCTTCATGAACAACAGATCGCACTGCAAACGTTGCGATCTTTGCTGCGTCACAACGCTGGCATCGATATTTTTTCGTTTGCTGGCTATTTGGCTGGCAAAAATGTGGCTCTGTGCGAACAGCAGATCGCAACGTTTTGGTGTGTCAAGGCGCTGGCACACTCACTCGCGCGGCACATTTGAATTTTGTGAGTACTCTTCAACTTCCAAGATATGCTGAAACGTCGCAATATCCGAAGAGCTTACCAAGTTGCAGTGCGAGCAATGGCGGCAGCGCATGACGCGGCGCAGCTTCGTGACCTGGCGAGAGCGCTGCAGGTCCAGGCGGCGAGCGAGCTCTCGACCGCGCGCATGCTCATCGGCGTCTCCAGCGGCGTGTCTCTCATGGCGGCGCTCGCCATGGTGCTCTGCTTCTTGGCGTTCCAGGAGTCGCGACGCTGCGGCCGCCGGCTGCTATTCTGTCTGCACTTGGCCGACGCAGGCGCTGCCTGTGCCTGGCTGCTCGTGTGTTGGTTACCGTCTGAGGCACCAGGTAGTGCTAATGCTGCTGGTGATGTTCTCTCAGGCACGGAGGTGTCCTCGTCATTAGTACCAACCGCCTCCACCTCACCGGTCTGCTATGTGCAAGCGTACCTGCTGCTCTTCTTCATGCTCGCGTCGTGTCTCTGGGCCGCGTGCTTCGCGTTCCACCTGTTCCAGATCCTCGGACGACAGGGCAAGACGCCGGAGTTGTACGAGAGCCGCTACCACCTCGTCGCCTGGGGGTTCCGCTGCTCACAGTGATGCACTTGGACTCCAGCAAGCGCTTGGATACGGCCTGGTTGGGGAAAGCGGACTGCCGTGGTGTTGGGTGCGCACGTGGAGCGACTTTGAGTGGGCGACCAGCGGCGTGTACATCCAGCTGAGCGTGTACTACATCCCGCTGCTGCTGATCTTGCTGCACAACCTCGCGACCTACCTCTCACTGCTCTACAAGATGGTACGATATGCCTCTGTTCTTCTATGAGGCTGGGTGTGTTGTGGGAGAACATTGTTGGCGTTGTTGTTGCTATGATTGACGCTGGTTGGATGCAAATTTGGATGTGGTGGTGACAGCAAAGCGACGCGATCTCCAGCAAGATGGAGGCGCAGATCTGTGCGCGCATGGTCGCGTACAGCTGCGCGTTCTTCTTCGCGTTCGTCTGGGGCTTCGTGGGGCTTCTCTACCAGGTGAAGAAGCTAAGAACCATAAGCAGACCCAGTCTAGTTATCAATCAGCCCTGGATGGATTTTGAGCCCAGACACCTAGGGACTGACAGGGGGTTATTTGTGTGTGTGTGTGTGTGTGTGATTGTTTCTCTTCTAGGCGATCACGCCAGAGCACTCGCTGAGTCCACCGCTGCTCTACTTGATGTGCATCTGCATGCCGCTCCAGGTACGTACGCCGCTATTGTACTGTCTCGTTACCAGGAGGTTCGCACAATAATGTCTGAGATGGCTCGCCCAACTTCCTCTTTCCACAGGGAGCGATGAACACGGCGGCGTATGGGATCAACAAAAAGGTGAGCGAGCGCTTCGTCCCAAATCCAGATATGGTGAACATTCCATTCAGTTTGTCACCATTTTCACCTCACAACCGCTTCCTCCTCTTCGTTGTGCAGCTTCGCCACCGAGTCGCCGACGCGCTTTCACGAATATTCCAACCATAGCCAACCATTTTCTCCTCTTTCTTTACCACACACACACACACACACAAAATGATAACCGAACACTTCAAAGACAAGTACCATACCGTCACTCCCTTCCTCCCTCTCATTCACTGCGCTCCACAGTAGGTACCTACCTCCGCCACATTAGAGCGTGTAGTCCTCGTGATGGACACACGCAGCTTCCTGGCGCCGCGCGACGGTCGCAGGCACGTTGAGCTGGAACATCGCGTCCTGCTGGCGCTCGACGCGGCTCTCGCGGATCGCGTTCTTCACGGCGAAGAGCACGCTGGTCGCGAGTGCGTAGGGCGGCTCGCCCGTTGCTTTCGAGTTGAGGATGCCGTGCTTCGTGTACGCGTTCTCCAGCAGCGTCACCTTGAGCTTCTCGGGGATGTCCTTGGAGCACGGCACTTTGTACTCCCACGTGCCCTGCGTGAGCAGCTCGCCCTTCTCTTCCGAGTACACCACGTCCTCTTGCAGGTACAGGCCGATGCCCATGATGAACGCGCCTTCGATCTGCCCAATGTCGATCGCAGGGTTCAAGCTGATGCCGCAGTCGTACACGAGCTCGGCACGCAGCACGTTGATCTCGCCCGTCAGAATGTCCACTTCGACCTCGGAGCACGCCGCCGCGTACACGCAGTAGTCAAACATGTCGGGCTGCTCGAGCGTCGAGAATGGCTGCGCGACGGCGAACAGCCGGATCCCGGCGGCGTGGGCGAGCTCCACGCGCTTCACCCAGGTTTTGTCAGGGTGCGCGTCGTTGATCGGCTTCATGAGACCATTGAGTTCCTTGCAACATGCTCTGTGTATATAACAACAAGAGAACCTCGAGTCAGTTGCCACTCAACAAATCTTAGGGCTCAAGAGGATTTTGACACTTGGTACTTACAGGATGGAGTTGACGACCGACTCGGACGTGCTCGAGCCGCCTGTCGCGTCGCTGTTGGGCGTCTTGTCGGTCGACGTCGCACGGACGCTGATGAGATCCATGGGGATCCCGAGCGCATACGCACACGCCTGGGCAGCTTTCGTGTGGATTCCCTAGTGTGCAAGCATCAGAGGTTAGTCCAATTGATGAGTATTACGACCAGAGAGAGAGAGAGAGAGTAACCTGACGTACCTGGCCGATTTCGCAGCCGTTGTGGCTGATCACGACGCTGCCGTCGCCCGCAAAGATGTCGACTTTCGAGCCGTCTCGCAATCCCGAGTGCGTCATGCCGTACTTGGTCGGCGTGACTGCGATGCCGCGCTTCTTCCACTTGTTGTTCGAGTTGAAGAGCGCGTTCTTCTCTTCGCGCTGCTCGACCCGTGAGGACACGATGAGACGGTCCCACACTTCCTGCAGACGCACCTCCGTGAGCTGCTGCTTGTACGGCGTGAGGTCGCCTTCTTTGTAGAGATTGCGCTCCTGCACCCACTTCGCCGGCAGGTCGAGGAACGTCGCGACATGGTTCAGCGCCGTCTCCACGAGCACGAGCGACTGCGGCACTCCCGGCGCGCGATGGGACGTGCACGATTGCGTGTTCGTCAGGTATAGGAACGCCTGGCACCGGAACGACGGGATGTGGTACGCCGAGTCGGACCAGTTCACGCCCATGGTCGCATTGTCGGACGAGTCCCAGACCGAGTACCCGCAGTCCACGTGCAGCGCCAAGTCGAGCGCGTGGATGTACCCGTCGTTGTCAAAGCCGATATGGTACGTGCCTTTCATGTTCTCTCGCCCGCCCACGAGCTGGAAGTCCGCGTTCCGGTTGTTCAAGACGCGCACGGTGCGCTTGTGCTTCTGTGCTGCGAGCGCTGCTGCGGCCGCGTTGATGACGCAGCGCGTCAGTTTGCCACCAAACCCGCCGCCGGCACGCTGCATCTTCACGTTGATCGCGTTGAACTGGACACCGAGCACACTTGCGACATTCTGCTGTACGAACACCGGGAACTGGGTGGACGTCTCGACCAGGAGGACACCTCCCTCCTGGACAGATACGGTGGACACCTGGGGTTCCATGTAAAAGTGCTTCTGCGCACCCAACAAGATCTCGCCCTTGAGTCTGTTCGGGCTCTCGTTCAGCTTGGCTTGCACCTTCGGGTCGCCCATGACAATCGGCTCCTTCTGTGCAAATGTCTGGGCTTTCATCGCCATGTCGATGTTCACAATCGCCTCCGTCTGGTTGTTCCAGCGATCTTTTGACGGCACGTCGCCGTACGTGACCAGGCAGATCGCGACTGCTTGCTCCGCGATCTCCTGGCTCGTGGCGACAATCAACGCGATCGGCGCGCCGATGCAGCGCACAATGCCGCCAATCGGCACGAAGAGCGGCTCATCCTTGGCGCCACCGGAGACATCGTTGTTCCCGTTGATGTCGGCGGACGTGAGGATGTCCACAACACCGGGGAGTCTTCTCGCACTACCGCCTTCGTCGATCACCAGCAACTTGCACAGCGCCGTTCGACTGTAGAGGATCGATCCGTAGAGCGCGCGCGAGGTCAGCTCCTTGTCGGAGACGTACTCGGCTTCGCCCGTGACCTGCCATTTCGCTCCGATCTTCTGGATCGCCTGCGATACGGGGCCGGTGGCGTCGCTCGGCTTGAACGACTGGGTGCCCGAGGAGACTTTGCGACTTAGACGGCTGGACGCCGAGGCTACTGTTGGATCCGCGAGCTCGCCGTTCACAGAAGCGATGAACGCCTTGTACAGCAAGTTCTTCATGGTCGCGTGGCGAAAGTTCTGGGATCCAAACGCATCACTGGCGCCGATTACCTTCACGTCACTCTCGAGCTGCTCCATGGCGCCAGTCAATGTCGCCAGCGTGACGCTGCTCCCAGCGAGCGCCTTCTCAGTCAGTGGGAACCGCGCGGGGTGGTTGCAGACGCCACCAAACACGATGCGGGCTTCGGTGATCGCGACTGGCGTCTGGTCCGTTCGGAGCCGCAGCCAGATCGCGCAGTTGACGTGCGAGTGCGCGTTCTGAGCGCGCTGCGCGACCTTGTAGCACCTGAACACCTCGCTCCGATGCGCTTGAACAGTACTCGCAAGAGGATTACTACCTTCGACAGGATCAGTATCAGTAGCATTGCTGCTGTAGAGCGGGAGGTTCATCGAGACAATCAGTGCGAACTCCTTCAGCGGCTTGCTCAGGTACCCCTCAACGCGCACGTTCTGCTGCTTCTCCTGCTTCTCGTTTACGATCGTCAGCGTGGCGCCGATGCCCATGAGCCCCACTGCGATGTCCGACACAAACGTCGGGTGCTGGCGGCACAAGCTCAGGTTGCCCGCCCAGGTACCCGAGTTGCGCACTTGGTTGTTCGCGACACGCTGGATCAGAGTGGCGAGCTCCTGGAGTGTCTCGCTGCCGGCGCCGTCGTAGGTTTGCAGGAACTCCAGGAAGCTGTTGATCGTGACGGCCGAGCCGACCACAGCGTGGCCCTCATCCTCACGCGCGACGATGCTCTTCAGGTCCGCGATGTAGTTGAGCTCGATCTGCACCGGTTTCTGGTTGGGGCGGTTGTACGGCGCCGTGTCGTTGTAGTACTTGCTCACTCCGTACGCGGTTCGTCCACCGATGAACATCACCTCGTGGATGTCGCTCCCGCTGTCCTGGATCGCGTCAAAGAGCTGCTCGAGCGTGAGCGGACGATACCATTTCAGCTTCAGCTGCGTGTCCTCGAACTTGAGCGGACGAGGCTTAAAGTTCACGATGAAGTCCGAGGGTTTCTCGTCGTGAACTGCGTCGTACAGCGAATCCTCGGCAGCGTAGTCTGGCTTGTGGGGGATCAGGTCTTCCAAGTCCAGGTATTTGCTGCAAGAAGACGACGAGGACTGTTTCGAGCATTTTCCCTCGCAGATGGACTTGCGACCGCTTTCAATGTCGTCCGAGTCGATCAGCAGCCAGTCCTCGAAATGGCCGCACGTCTGCAGCAGATCCAGGTGGTGGTGGTCGCCGTCGTCGTTCAAGCCTCTCAAACCGCATGCACTCGGTGATCCAATCTCTATCTCGCTGTCGTTATCGTATCCAAGTTGAATCGGCTTTGATCGATCCTCACAACTGCTTGTACCACTGCTGCTAGCCTTTGGGGCGTCGCTATCCACCGCAAACGAGTGAAAAGCCTCGAAGATCGGACGGTACCCTGTGCATCGGCAGAGGTTGCCGTCAAAGTGGTCCTCCACGACCTGCTTCGTGAGCTTCTCTTTGCTCGCTCCGTCGTGCTTGTGCAGCAACTCGTACATGTTCATGACCCAGCCGGGCGTGCAGAACCCGCACTGCGTGCCGTTGGACTTTGCCAGGCGGCGTTGCACCGCGTGGAGGCCTGCCGAGGTTGACCCGATGCCCTCCACCGTGGTCACCGCGATGCCGTCCAACGCGCACACCGGGAAGAGGCACGCGTTCACTGCGCGGTACACCACGTCATTCGCCGCCGCAGTGCCAGCAGAGCTGCTGACGACATGGTCCAGTGGCCGGTTGCAGAGCACGACCGTGCACGCTCCGCAGCCGCCCTCGCCGCACGAAAGCTTCGTGCCCGTGAGGTGCGCGCTGTCGCGCAGGAAGTCGATGAGCTTGAGCTGCGGGTTGGGGTTCACCAACTCCACCTTGCTGCCGTTGAGCGTGAACGTCACGACGTTCGCCCATTCCGCCGGCGAAGAGGAGGAGGAGGGCGTCGCCTGCATGGCCATGAGCTTAGAGCCTTGGGCTTGGGCTTGGGCTTGAGCGTGCGTGGCTGATTCGCTTGTGTCGCCCTCACCCCCAGAACCCAGAACCAGATGGAGAACAAAAGTGGAGGGCAAAAAGATTGTCTCCCGTTAAAGTGTATTCATTTGACATCCTAGTGAGTATTGGATGATTGATTTGCAGCCCATCAACTTGAACGAGAATGCTTAGTCGGAGTGATGGTAGATTGCAGGAGTGACTGTGTGATGGACAGATTTGCTGGACCGGTCCCGTTTTTCAGTGCACGGTCCCGACGTGTAACCGTTTCACAGGTGGACAGCGCCAATCCCAACACAAAACACAACAAAGCAATACAATCAGAGCGATGGATACAAGTTGCGGCGCAGAGGTCGCGCGCTTCCTGACGCTTCGCGAGCAGCAGAAGCTGCGCTGCGTGTGCAGACGCTGGCTCTTCACGTGCCCGTGGCTGCAGTTCGCCGGCGCGGCGCAGCCCAAGAAGTCCGTGTGGAACCTCGAGAGCCGGCGCTTCCGACACGTGTGGCACACGTACATCCACCGCGAGTGCGAGCAGCTCCTGCCGCACTTGCTGCGCCGCCTGCCGCACGTCGCGATCTCAGACACGCAGGAGCTCAAGAAGGGGCTCTGTGCGTCGACCAATACTGGCGTCCGTCCGTCGTTTGACAATGCGCACGCGCGATCCGGGTACATCGAAGCGAAGATCAACCGCTGCGGCAACCTGCCAAACCTGCTGATGACCGAAGAGCTGAGTGAACTGCGCTCCGAGATCTTCCGAGCTCGTGGTACAGGCAAGTGGACGGTCGCGCTCTACGGCGGCGGCCCGGGCTTTGATACTGCGGGACTCGTGCTGCTGCGCAAGTTCCTACGCGCCGACGAGGTCCGATTCCACACGAACGTGTACGACAACGAGCCAGGCTGGGCGTCTGCAGTCACGGCAGTGCAGCAGACGCTCGACGAGGTGCACGGCGACGATTCGACGTGGTGCTTCAAGAGCTGCGATATCACGCTCGACGTCAACGATGCAGTGAACGGCGAGGTGCAGCGCGACATCGCCGCGACGCAGCTGTTTGTGTTCTCGTTCGTGTGCGTGGAGAACTTCCAGCTTCTGCAGCAGAGCGCGTTTGTGTTTCTGCGCTCGCTCTTCCAGGACGCAGCTGACGGCAGCGCGTTCCTGTTCACAGACTCGACGCATCGACTCTGGCCGCTCATCTACGACGTCGCAGTGCGCGTGCACCCGTCTCGCTTCCGCGTGTGGACGCCGTTTGGCCGCGGCTGCCACTACGCGCTCGTGCTGCAGAAGCTGCCGCTGAGCAGTAGTCGCCCAGCAGCTGCGTCGCCGTTCTTCGCGCAGGCGATGGATAAGTTGGAGCTCTTCCGGCGGCACCATCGCGACCAGTGGAAGGACGAGAAGGAGCCAATAGACGCCGCTGTGCAGTAATCGTCGCTTATAATGGCGATTGTGCGAGCATGTGCCACTCACTATAGGCTCATGATTTTGTATCCGCACTGAATACTTTGTTCAACATCTCGTCACACTATCACCTCTCGCTTTCATTCGCGCGTTTTATCACCATTTTCATCTGAAAAATCGTATACCGAGGCTCGGATATTCATCTGCATCCGCTTCTATACTGAAATCAAAATACAAACAGCGGATTTGTGATCCCCTGCGGATTTACTGGCCTCTCAAAGAAATACATCCAGACCTGTTCCTCCCCTTTTCGTACTTTAGCGGGTTGTGGGGTGCGCCAGTTCTTCCGCCCACTCAGCACGCTCGGGTTGTTTCATTCGGAAGCAGGAGCTAAAGTTAGTATCTCCCCATCGCGTTCGTCCGCTCGCCTTCACGCTCTCGCTCTGTGCACGCGCCATCGCGACGATCTGCGCGCAGAAGGAGGAGAAGGAGAACAGGATAAGAAGAAGAAGACACCAAGGTGCGTTGTGAGTGTGTGCTGCTGCTGTTGTTGTGTATGGCGTTGTCGTGTGGGTGGGATCGGCCAACCCGACTGGTTGCGCATGCAGAAGGCGATTGCCCGTCATTCCGAGTCGACAGGTGCTGCGATCGCCAAGCGGCTGCAGACATGAGCATGAGGGAAAGAGAGAAGCAATGGCGGTGCTGCTGGTGGTACGATGGTCCATGTAGCACTGACGTTGCGGTGGTGCTCCACCATCCCCCTTTCTCACCATTCACTCACTGGATGCGGTCGTCTGTATTCGCGATGTCTCTCGCTCACCCCCTCTCGCCGCTCGCAGTCCACTCCGCCACCGCTGCATCGCAACCAGCTGTGCATGATGTAGGATCATGTATGGTTCCTAACCTCCCTTCCCTATCTGTCTATCTACCTGTGTGTGTGTGTGTGCAGTTCAACTAGAGGAAGATCGCGCATTCGTGTGTGAAGAAAGCGACAACGACCGAAAGAGAAAGAGGAAGAAGATGGCGATGCGTCTGAGCGACCACGGGTCGGACGAGAACGTCCTGGCGGACGACCTCGCGATCGGTGGGGGTGAAGCGAAAGCCATCGATCTGCACCACGAGTACACCGCCGTGTTCGCGAAAGTGCTCGACGTGGAGAACCCGATCGTGACCGCGACGCTTGTGAACATTTTGAACGAGGACGACGCGTGCGCGCTCTTCATCAGCTACATCACGCGCTTGGCCGGCGTCGCCGAGAGCGACAACCACATCCTGAACGGACCGAATGACCCTGCGGCTGCTGCCGTCCCGGGCGACGTGGTCGAAGTCAAGGAGCGCGACACGGTGCAAGTGTCCAGCGACCTGCAGCGATCGTTCCGCGCGACCATGCTGCTCACGAATGACGACACGTCGGACGCGCTCATCACGTTCCTGCCGCGCAAGAGCGCGCTGATCACGAAATGCATCTTCCCCGTGTTCCAGAAGAACTCGCAGGGCAACCTGCGCCACGCGAGCCGCGTCATCGACTACTTGCTGCGCATGTACCTGGACGACGTGTACGACGTGGTCGGACGCAACGCCGCGACCGTGAAGCGATACATGGGGGCGATGCTCAACCACATTGAGCACGCGTGCGTGGCCGAAGTGTTCCTCACGATGGTCTGCAAGCCGCACAGCGCGGCGCTCATGCGCTACTACGCGAGCTCGCCGCAGAAGAAGTGGGCTTTCTTCCGCTCGCTCTCGGAGTGGAAGCTGCTGCTCGTGCTCGCGGAGCACGTGTACAGCACCAAGTACTCGGAGCAGCACAACATTGGCGCGGCGGACGTGTTTGTGGAGCTCCTGGATCGGTTGGCGGCCGACGACAATGGCGAGCTGCTGCTGCAGCCTGCTGCGTACTGCCCTGAGCTGCTCGAAGGACTCGTGAACGCGGCCGTGGACACGAGCGTCACGCGCTCGATCGGCCAGCGCACGGGTGCGATGAAGTGCATTTTCCGATTGGTGCAAAAGAGCACGAGCGAGAAAGTGCAGGGCCCTCCAACGAGTCCGTACCAGTCTTTCGGTGGCACGATCGTGAACTTGGTGGCGAACCAGCTCGCGCCGCTGCGTGAGCGCATCTTTGAGCTGACGGAGAAGCACATGGGGAAGATGCTGCGGTTCCTTGTCGAGAAGTACGAAGACCAGCAGAGCATCGAGATGGACCTGCAGTCGGACAAGCCGCTCCCGGACGGCGCGGTGCGCCACACGGGGTACGTGGTGAAAGTGCCGTTCACAGAGTTCCGCCTGACGCTGGTCGAGGCGCTGGTCGAGATCGTGGCGCACAACCCGAGCAGGCTGGGCGAGTTCTTCGACTCGAACGTCTGGCGCGTGCTCGTGACGTGGTTCTTCGAGTACTCGCACAATAATCTGTACCACGCGGCGTTCTACCAGCTGCTGTTCATCGCGCTGCGCACAGACAACCAGGCGACGCTTGAGGCGTTGGTGAAGAAGCAGAAATTGGTGACGTCGCTGATCGAGCATTTCCGACACGACGGTGTCGGCGCAAGCAACCGAGGGTACATTCTGCAGTGCTGCAATGCGATCCGCCTGCAGGCCGCGTCGCAGTCCCCGGACGCGTTCCTGCGGAATTTCCTGCAGTCGCACACGACCTGGCGGAGCTTTGAGCCCGAGCTGCGATCGATTACTAGTCTTGCATGTGTTAGCGGTCTGGGCTTCAACGTGCCGCAGATGTCTCGCCCCGGCGCGTACCAGAAAGATTCCTGGCAGCTTTTGGGCAGCGACGACGAGGAGTCGGGGATCGACCACGGCTCGGAGTTTGCGCGCTCGCTCGGGTTCATTGACGATGTGGCATGGCCGGACGAGGACAGCTCGGATAGCAGCTCCAAGAAGAAGAAGAAGGGCAAGAAGAAGAAAGGCAAGAAGAAGCACGACGACAACGACCATACGAACGGCGATGGTGGCAGTGTGAGCGAAGGCGATGGTGCAGCAGAGCAGATGGAGTCGCTGGCAGAAGGCGTGGAGCACGCGGATAACGAGCAGCAGCAGCAGCCTCCTACGAGCAACGGCAGCAGTATAGACGACGACGACGACGACGACGACGTGATGATGAACTCGTCCATCGCCAGCAATAAGCCGCAGCAGTCGCCGAAGAAGCCAAAGAAGAAGAACAAGAAGAACAAGAAGAAGTAGATAGACACGCAATGTGCTCGCCGAGTCCCGCCATGCCACACACCCTACCAAGTTGACCAAGACAAAGTGTCCCCCGACAGAACGTCCATTTGTTGTAGACGTATTTTCAACAACCTGACGATTGATGTCGAGTGTGTCTAGAGCGAATGGACCAATTTCGGAAGCAAGGGAGCGACCGAGAAGAAGCGCACGCGAGCGAGAGAGCTGCAAGGGAAGAGAAGAGAGACGAAGTGTGGATGCTATGACACACTGGCGCTTTCTCAAAACGCGAACAAGAAAGAGCTCAAGCCTTTATTGTATCAAAAATATCAGGCAAGATGAGGTTTGTGTCCTTTGTTTGAAGCTCTTTGTTTGATGTAGGAAGAGTGGCGTGGAACAAGAGGCAGCTACACTCGATGCTACTTGAAGTACTGCCTACATTGTGGCGACAACAGGTGCTTTTGATGGATGTCCACGACAACCAATCTCTTATCTACTCAGGTGTGAGTCCGTCGTACGGCGTGAGACCGAACGTGTTCTCGATCGTGTCGTCCGCGCCGCGAGCGATCAGGTATTCACCCAGCGCGCCGTCCGAGTCGTACGTCATCGCAAAGTGCAGCGGCGTGTTGCCCTGCGCGTTCTTGTGGTTCACGTTCGCGCGCTTCGAGACGAGGTACTCGACCATTTTCATGTTGACGTTCTGGCACGCGATCAGCAGCAGCGTGTTGCCCTTGTCGTCTTCTTCGTCGACGCTGAATCCGGCGTCGATGCTCTCCACTAGGCGCTTGAGGCGTCCGTTGCGCGCCTGCGAGAACACCGTGTCCAGGTCGGGCACACCCACTTGCGCTCTCGTGTTGCTGGCGTTCTCTTCATGGTGCACGGCGTCGAGCTGCACTTTCTCCTGCTCCGTCAGCGGCAGCAGCTTGTTCCGCGCGACGATGATCTTGCGCACATGCAGCTTGTGCGTGACGCCGAGCACGTCCGACATGTCCTCGGGGCGAAGCTCCAGCAGGAACTCTCCGTCCACAGCTCCTTCATCGAACGCTTTCTTGTACTGTGATAGCGAGAGCGAGTCCAGCCATCTGCCCACGTCGTCGACGTTCCAGTCGCGCACCTCGGGTGGCAGCGGCTGCAACTGCGCTTTCTTGGCTTCTTCTTCCTCCGTGAGCTTCTGCTCCAGCTCTTGTTTCTTCAGCTGAGACGCAGCCATCATCAGATCAGCGCCACCGACTTTCAGGCGATTCATCGCTGGGATATTCGCTGCAGCTGCGGCGGCAGCGGCTGCCGCTGCGGTCTCGGCAGTGCTGGTGATCGCAGCAGAAGTCGTGTCGGCGTTGGTGTCGCGCAGGTTCTTGAGCATGTTCAGCGAACTGAAATACGAAAGCGACATCGACATGAACTGGAGCTTCATGAGCTCTTCGGTCGACTCGAACATCACCTGCGAGCGCTTCTCATGCTCTTTCGCTTTCATCGCAGTCGCCGCCGCGGCAGCAGCCGAGGTCGCAGTGGCTGTCTCCAGCTCGATTCCTTTCTCACGGAGGTTCTCCAGCTCGAGCTTTTGTTCTTCGAGCAGCTCCATTAGGTTGCGCTGCAGCCGCGCAAACTCTCGGTCTTTGCGCATGCGGGTCGCCTTCATGTCGGCTAGTTTCTCCTCCATCTCTGCGAGCGACTGGCGCTTCTGCTGGACTTCGCTAAAGACGCTGATGAACTCCGCGTCCAGGTCTTTCTTCCTCTTCTCGCGCTCGGCTCGCTTGATCTGGATGGCCATTTCGACGGCGTACGCGTCGGCTTGGCGCTTCTTCACGGTCTCTTTCGTTTCGAAAAGGCTCTCGACGCCAGCTTCGTACGGAGCAGCAGCACCAGCGCTGCTTGATTGCGGGATGCCATTACCCAGAGGTGTGGGCTTCTTATTGCTGCTGCTGTCGTTGTGGCTACTTCGGAGAAGCCCTTCGGTGCCGCCGTCATGCAGCATCTCCGCTTCGTGCGTGAGCTCGCGGAGGTCCATCTCAAGTTGGTCGATTTCCTGCAACTCCCGCTCAAGTACCGCCAGTTCTTTCTCGGACTCCTGTAATTCCGAGTGAATCGAGCTCACCTGCCGCTCCACGGCCTCTGCGCGCGATGCAGTGCGTCGATTTCGCTCTGCTGGCGCTCGAAAGCCTGCTTCGAGCCTTCGATCATCTTGAGACCCAGCGCCAAACGCTCCGGTCCAGGCTCCGCATCCCGCCACTGTTTCTTCCGAGACGCCTCGACACGGCCAAGGTGGCCGCGATACATGCGCTGGATCTCGATCGCAGCTAGCACGGAAAACCGTGACGTCAGGAACTTGTCTCGAGCGACATACATCTTCCAGGTCGCTTGGATCTTCGAAGCATTGCGATCCATGTACCGCCGATGCGCCTGCGCTTCACGGAGCTCTAGGCATCGCGTGCGACCCATGTGTCCGCGGTACACGCGCTGCAGCATCAGCGCCTTTTTCGATCGAAGCTTGCGAACAAAGTCCACGCGGCAAGCGTGCCCTCGAAATAGTCGCTGAATGACAACCGCAGCGAACGCTTGCTGCTCTTCCTCTTTCCGCTGCACGCGGTACTTGGTGAACTTTCGTCGACCGAGAAAACCACGCACGATGCGCACAACCTCTCCACCCGCGAACCGAGTGATGCGCTCCTGCCGGAGTTGCTTTCGGTGCTTGCCCACTTTCTGGATCGCGAAGCACCGGCGCACGTACTTTTGGATGCACGTGGCCTGCGCGTTTTTGCGCTTGACCAACTCTGCTTTGAGCGTATTCTCACGCTCTCGAACGCCTTCGTTGAAAGTCTGCGTCATCGAGGTCTTGGTTTCGTCAAACTCGTCGATACGTAATTTGCCAATGCGCTTCTTTGCTTTTTCCTCGGCTTCCAGTTGATCAAAGACGCTGGGAAGATCCGGCTTGAGTCGAATCTGTTGCTTCATCTCTTCACTCGATGGAGATACTAGGAACGACGAAGCTGGAGGTGATATTGAAGAAGACTGGTACGAGGCCGTTTCTGTCGGCTGCTGCTGTCGAGCTGGATGAGGCACCGACGAAGATAGTGATTTAGGGATGTCGTTAATCACTGCAAGTGAAGACGTCAAGTCCAAAATCAACAAGTCCGCATCTCGTTCGATTCGCTGCTCATTCTCAACCATTTTCTGACGAATCGCATCCATTTCTGTATCCAGTACAGCGTTCTTTGCAACCTGATCATGAAGATTGTCATCACCACGACTTTGACACGTGTTCTGTTTTGGGAAAGTGCTTGGAGTTGGTGCTGTTGGGATTGAGGGCGGTGCCATCTTCGCAGAAGAAGGAAGCACCACCTGAGAGTTTCGAGTGTTGTCTTCGAAATTGGATAGCACTGGTGACTTGAGTGCCGCCACTTCTGGTTTCTGCACTTCAGTTTGAAGGCGATCATCCTTCGCTGTCTGTTTGGTAAGCCACTTTTCCTTTTCCAGCTCCGCTTTCTGCGCTTCGTGCGTTTTGACAGCTTCCTGGAACTCCTGCTCGGATCTTTCCAACTGTAGCTCGTACGCGGATTTCTTCAAAGTCTGACGCTTCTCGATGGGCGAATCTTCAATCTTGACTTCTTCGACCAATGGCGAGTCCAACGATGCCTGCAGAGATCTTGGAACCACTTTGGATTTTGACGGCTCTGGTGCACTTGTGAGCGTTTCCTCAGCTACCACAGCTGAGCTAGAAGCTGAAGCATTTCTTGCAGCATCTGAGGGCACATGTCTATCTGGTTGCGAGTAGGTTCGTTGCGGTGTCAGCGCGGGCTGTGATGATGGCGAGGCTACAGCTCGAGTCGGCTCGGTATCACGTAACTCTACTTGGTCAATATTCTCCTTCGAGTTCACGAGCAGCTCCATCAGGTCTGTGATGTATGTCTTGCACTCCTAGCGCAACTCATGACCAGCGCGAAACCACGAGACAAACGCGCTCCTGGGGGTCGCGAGCACTTGGCGGAGCTGCTTGCTGGTTTTCGCTCGGATGTCGCCGTTCTGAGGCTGCTGGTGCGACCACGCGTGCAAAATATTCACTCTGCCCTGGAGAAATGGGTCGACGTTCGTTGGTGCCACGAGCGTGTTTCCACTGACTGCACGATCACGAGCGGCACGTCGATCTCTTGGAGCTGGCTCGCCAGATCCAAGTGATGCAGCGCACCCTGGCAGATGCGGATCCGACCGTCAAGGGTTATCGCATTCGTCACTGCCGTGTAAATGCTGAGCGCTAGATTCGGGTCGATCTTCGCCAAGTATCCGTCGGAGAAGAGAAATTTGCAGAAGAACGTCACGGGCAAATCCGGTCGAGACGGTGGGAAGCAGGAAAACACGTTCACAGCACTGTGCAGGATCGCAGCCATTTGCGCATCCACTTTCGCGAACCCATTGCAGAGCACCAGCGACTGCAGGTATCCTTCATACGCCTTGCCGTAGAGAGTCGTGTAGCACGCCGCGATGTTGGCGCCGTTGCCAAAACCCACAAAGTGGAAGGGTATCCCAGACAGCACGAACGCCTTCGTGTGCTGCAGAAAGTTTAGCAATTCGTGCACTCGGCGCGCCTGCCAAATGTTGTTGAAGACGACTTTCTCGGCTGTTGAGCCACCCGAATACGACGAGCCGGCTTGGCCCGGGAAATTGAAGAACAGCGCGCGAGCGCCAACGTTCCGCGCGAGAACCGACTGGAAGAACACTTTCGTGCTGTCGAGGGTGTCAAACAGATCGTGGAACACCACGAGATTGCATTTCGTGGTCTCCCCCACTGCTTGCCCTGCAATCGAGCACGGGATCTTGGTCACGCCGTCTTGGCAAGTGAAAACAGACTCGCTAGCGCCTGCGACAAGAGCGTCTGCAAGTCCTGACGGTGCGGCAAGGCGAGCCATCTGCTGCTTTTGAATCGCTCGACGGGCTGCGTCTTTCTGTCGGGTCTGGCGTCCTGTTTTCGATACTGTCGTGGATTTCACCCCACTACCACGCTGATCGGTTTCGCTATTGTGTTGCGAGATAACACTACTTCTGACAATCCGACCTTCAGCGCCACCATCACCACGAGTTGTCATCAAGTGATCTTCAGAGAGCCCCGCTGGTAAAAGCTCCGGTTTCAGGTAGCGCAGCACTCGATTCGTGTACTCGTCTTTGAATGCGGCTCGGTTCCTCCACGCGTAGGCTTGCAAAACTGTCAGTATCCTGAGCAACAAACACACACAACTATAGTTTAGATGGAGCCTACACATCAAATCAGCGAGTGATGGAGCACTTACCAATCACAGAAGCGCGCTGCACAGGAACTGATCGGGGTGATGTGAATGGGCGAGAAGAGCGGGTTCCTTGCATGGGATGCTGCTTTCATGACGACCTCCAGACTCAAGTGGTCCAGATCAAACTTCTGCAGCAACCCGAGTAGTTTCTCCTGCGACACTGCTCGCTTCAGCTCGGTCCAATCACCTTCTCTCCCAAGAAACACGATGCCGAGACAGCTTAGCACCATCGCAATCGCCGGGTGCGGGTTTGTGAAGCTGCCGCGTCTTTCTTCGTGATGCTGGGCAGTATTGCTGCAGCTACGTGCCTCCATATTTGCGACCAAATGCGGCGTGCTTGTTCGCTGCAGCCGTTCTGCTCAGCATCTGCGCCTTCCTCTCGCTCATCTAGATCGACAAGGAACTCTTTCAGTTTGTTTCCGCCTACGCCCACCGCGTCCCTGGTTGTACTGTCGAGTGACGAAGCTCGATCGCCTCTGAACTTGGCTCTTTTTGCTGCTGCTGCTCGCTTCTTCGCGATCTGATCCTGCGCTTTCATGCGCACCTTTTCAACAAGCGTGTAGAACTCAAAGCAGTTCTTGCAAATCTGCACTTCCTGATAGTAGTAGCCGGGGAAAGTCTGCCCCAGAGGCTCGCCGTCGCCATAGTACTCTTCAGCGAGGCAGTCGCCATTGTGATACCGGCGCACAAACAAGTCCACAAGCTGTTTCTCCGCGCGAGTCTGCGCGATGAGCTTGAAGGGGATTGTGAACTGCGACAAAACCGTTTCCTCGTGCTGCTGTCTCTGCGGCGACGACGGCTTTTGAATTTCGTAGAAATCTGCGCCTGCGTTTGCAGCTGCGCGGTTGCCGACTCGAGGCTGGAACTTGAGCGGGTCTTCGCTGGCGCGAGACTCGATGAACGCGTTGGCGGCGGCTGTCGCTGCTGCGGCGTCGTGCGTCGTTGCCAGCAGCAAGAACCGCTGCTGCACCAGAAGAAGTTGAAGAAGAAGGCTGTTGCCGCTGACTACCAAGTATGCTTTTCTTGTTCTCCAGCCTCTTGGCAGCCAGCGTGTTGATCTGGAGGTGGCAGTAGTCGCCGCTGCATCCTTTTTTCTGACTCGACACCAAATGCGCAGCGGAGATCGCGCGCCTTCGACCACGGGACAGCGATGACGTTGCGGGGAGGTACTGCAGCGCGTCTTCCCAGTCACGCGAGTTGCGCAGCTGGCTTCGCTGTCCCTCCTGAAATGGATCAAAGGTACTGCTGTTGGCGAATGGGTCGCTCAGGTTTGGCGTTGAGGAGGACGACGTTGCCATCAGCATCGGTCGTCTCTGTTGCGGTGTTGGGGGCGACAGGATGGCATCGATCAGTTTCTCGTCTGGTTTCCGCATCGCTTCTGCTTTCGCACGTGCCAAGATGCGCTCGTTGACTGCGTGCGGACCGTCGTAGGCTCGCTGCGATCCGCTAGGATGCATGTTTGCACCAAGGCTGCCAGCATGTAATGATTGTCCCATTGGCGTTGCTGCCGACGGCCCCGATGCTCCTGTCGACGCAGCGGGAATGGTCTCGAACGCATCAGTCCGCCAGAGGAACAGCCGCCCAAAGTCGTCCAGCACAAAGAGCGACACGCAGTGCACCACGCGCACTTTCTTGCTCTTCTCGATGTAGCTATCGTCGTAAAGGTAGGGAAGTAAACACAGATCATCTAAGTACCAAGCAAGGGAAATTATTGATACATTTGCAGCACACCTACCCGACGTAGTGCTGCACGAGGTCGTTCACCTGCGCGTTCATCTTGTTGTCCATGCTGATGATCCGCTGACTGCCTAGTGCGACGCGAAAGAGCTTGCACTGCGGTCGGCCAGTCTTGTGGAGGCTAAATGCCACGATTCAACCACACTGATACCATAGAGAGATACGTCAGTTCAGCTCAGATATCCACCACACACACACCACAGCATAGACACCGACAGCGAAATGAATGTAAAAAGCGCATCGTACGTGAACTCGTGCTCGAGGTTGGCGTACTTCGTCGGGTCGAGGTCGCCACGCGGCGTGGCGAACACGGTGATGCACGCGTTGCGGGGTGTTTTGGCGAGAAAAGTTTACGCCAATCGCCAATACTTCTGCAAGGCATCATTGAAGGCTGCTATCATCAAGGCATGGGGCGAAATCGACACCGGCTACTTGCGAACCCTCTTTGACTCCATTCCAACTCGTTTGGCTCAAATATTGATCAGAAACGGTGGTCCTACAAACTACTGAGTCGCTGTGTTGATAGTGCGTCTATAATTTGTCAACAAATGCAAAACAGGTTTTCGAATGTTTAGAAAAACAGAGAACGACTTTTGACACAATTGCAACGGTTTTAGTCTTCTTTTGACATTTCAAATAACATATCAAAATACGAATGACTAAATCAAAGTGCAAGCTTGAGATATCCAGACTGCAGTTGAGCGAGTGAGCAAACATTGCTCAATTTTCATCACGCTCAGTCCCGTACAAGAGCACTTCTCCGTCCGCCACCCGCCTCAATAATCGCAATGGCCCCAAGCGCGTTTCCAAGACCAGCCTCGAGAAGCGAGAAGTCATCGAGTGGATCGAAAGCCACGGAAGCGGGGTTCCAACGCGCGCTGCGAAGCATTTCCAAGCAGAGCGAGGGTGGAAAGTGTCCGGCGCACAGATTCGCTACTGGTGGAAGAATCGTGCCGCCATTACGAACTCCCCAGCACTGCAGCTGCGTGCAGGAGGCGGCCACGACTCGGCGAGGTCGAAGACGTCCTGTTTGACCAGACCCAGTACCTGCGAGCGAAGAAAGAAAAGGTGTCGCGCCAGTGGATCCAAGCGTCTGCACGGGAGCTCGCACGCACGGGGCTGAGCGACGAGGACTTCAGCGCATCCGACAAGTGGCTCGCGCGATTCATGGCTCGCTACTCCTTCTCTCTCCGATGGACTACCAACCTCACCGTATTGACCGACGACGAGCTGACCGCGCGGGCCGTTCGCTTTCTCTCGTACCTCGCATCGAAGAGGAGCGCGCTCAACCCCAGCAGCACTCTTCTGGTGGACGAGACGGCGGTGCTCTTCGAAGACCCACGGCGCGGCACTGTGGCCTTCACCGGCGCACGCCACATCGTCTTGCGCTCGACGGGGTTTGCTTCGATGCTGATGGTGAATCGTCTGATGAAGCGGGTTGCGTCGGTCTCGCAGCTGACTTCGACGAGCTAGTCGTGGAATAAGCACAAACTGGCCCTGCATTCGCAGACTGAATTCTGGATTGCGGTGTTTCAAATCTGAGCAAAAGAGATCCAAATTTGATCTTAAAGGACTGGCGTGGCGGTTCCAGATCCCTGTGGGCATCTGTCTGTGTGATCACTGCTGGGATTGAACCCTGGCTGTTTGTGTAACCTTCAGCCTGCTACACCATGCCGTCTTTTATTATCTGAATGGGAAAATTCGTTTGAAATGCAGCGTTAATTTTCTAATTCCTGTGTAATTTGATTTGGCAGAATGATTCAAAAATCGTCGCGATAGTGGACGCTGAAAGTTGATCATTTTCCTGTTTTTGTCAGTATCCTACTTTGACTGATATTGCAGCTATTAAAATGTTTGATCAATTTGAACAGGTAATCGCGATCTTGACTCGATGGTCGCGTCTCTTCTCGATTGTCATGCAAGCAAGTCGCACATGACGCACCAAATGGCACCACGCGTATCGTCACTATCAGTGCTACTGCTGCTACTAGTTCTCTGTATAGCACTACTGCTACCCAGCGCATCTGCCTCTGGCGGCTCGCAGATCCCGATCCTGCACCCGTCGTCACGCCAGGAGCTCAAGTCGATCCAGCTCTTCGCAGATGAGGAGCCCGTGGACACACTCGAGGCGTTCCGCGTGCAGTTCCGACAGGACCGCGCGTGGCGCGATGCGGTCCTCCCGCAGCTCTGCCAGCAGCAGCAGGCGCGCTGTCGCCGCGATGTGCTGGTTGTGTTTGCGACTGCGATCACCGACGCAAGCCGCGGCGGTCGGCTGGGCGTGCTTGAGATCTACGACGACCAAGAGCCCATGGACCAGATCTACCGGTTCGTGGTCGACCACAATCTGCCCGAAGGAGCGCTTGAGCAGCTTGTGGATGCGTTCTGCGGCTCGCGACGCGTCCCCTGCGAGCGCACGAGTCCGCTCGTGTACTCGAGACCGACCCTGACCCTGCTGGTGAGAACCTTGGAAACCTCATGATCCCATTGGAGGACGAGCCAGCGGACGTCGTGTTTGCGTTTGGCTCGCAGCGTGGCCTTGACCGCGAGTTCCGAAAAGAGCTGCTCCGACAGGTCTGCGCTGACAAGTACGTGGTTTGCAATCGCCAGGACTCGTACGTGTTCGCAGCGCCGATCCGCCTCGAGAACGGCTCGGTCGTTGTCGTCGTCACCACCGACTCCTCCTAATTCCAGAAGCAAACCGGGAGAGCGAGCCGAGATCACTCTGGTGTGCAACCGGTACGCGCCGGTGGTGTTTGCAGCACCGGTGTCAGCGCAAAACGGCACGCAGCTTGGGGTACTAGAAGTGCTCATGAATGAGGAGCCCGCCGACGCGATCGCGCGCTTTGGCAACAAGCACGAGCTCGGCAAGGACGAGAAGCTCAACATCTGGAACGCGGTCTGCAAAGCCAGGGGCGTCACGTGCACGCGCTCCACCGGGCTGATCTACCAGACGGTATACACCCTCCCAGACAACAGCAGCGTCTGCGAGCGCCTCGACTTTATGGACGGCGAGGAGCCGACCGACGTGATCTACGAGTACGGCCAGCTGCGCAACCTGACGCTGCGCCAGCGCAAGCTGCTGCTGCACGAGGTGTGCAATGAACCGAGACGGCGTCCGAACTGCACGCGCGCCGAGCCGATGCTGACCAAGATCCCGGTGTGGGGGACCCAGGAGAAGAAGATGGGCGACCTGGAGATCCTCGAGGGCCAGGAGCCCGTCGACATCGTGTACGCGTTCCTCGAGAAGCACGACCTGTTCCAGACCGAGCCGCTGAACACGACGCTGCTCGAGGTGGTCTGCAACAGCACGCGCGTGGTGTGTACCCGCAAGAAGCCGCGCAAGATCCTGTTCTCCATGCAGGCGACGTTCGCGGGCATCCAGCACACGCTGCAGTACGTCCGCCCCGAGACCGACTGGCTCTGCGAGCAGCAGCAGCACACGGGCGGCCAGACGTGCGTGCACTACGTCGAGATCCTCGCGAAGCAGTTCTGCGCCACGCACATGTTCGCCTGGGACGCCTGCGAGCCGCGCATCCTGGACGCGCTGCGCTCGCAGCTCGAGATCTATGAGACCAACATGTGGCGCGGGAAAGACCTGTACGCGAAGCTCGGGCTCGTCAAGTCGGCGTCGAGGGAGGAGATCGACGCGGCGTACAACACGCTGATCAAGCGCTTCAACAACGAGACCGAGCCGCACAAGTACGAGAAGCTCCGGGAGGCGTACGCGACGCTGAGCGACCCGGAGGAGAAGTACTTCTACGACCTGCCCTGTCTCAAGTTCTTCGGCCTCTGCGGCAAGAAGAAGAAGGACGGATCGATCTCCATCTCTGCTGATCAAGTAATAAGAGCAATGGACTAGAACAGTTGCGCACTCCACGTGTTCGTTTCATCGTGTCAATCGTGGTTGAGTGGAAGCGTCGAAAGACACCCGGGAAGTTCGTTCCCTACCGACGTATCCATATGGATGGCACCACTGAGAGGGCCTCTGGCCCGTCGAAGGTACGCGGGGCGACCCTCGCCTCGGATCGCGCTCGTCGCCACCTTCCAGATGTTCGACGCGGCATTCGTATCTCGGTTCCACAGCCTGGAACAAGCCGTACACCTGACCAGCCCGTGACGCAAGATATTGCCGCTCCTGTACGGTCGAGGGTTCTCGCAGACCCGGAACGTCTTGCACTCGCCCTCTTCGCACGCGCTGCACCTGCTGCTGGTGCGGAACTCATCGACCAGGTACACGTCGTAGCCCGCCTTCCGAAACATCGTCC